>JAQIUQ010004647.1:95000-317500 GCA_030378365.1 Hybognathus amarus | reverse complement strand
CTACATGAGGTCAACCAGACTTACAACCTCTTCAATTCACTGGAGATTCTAAGATAGATTAAGTAGAATCTTTTTAATCTAAGCAGTCTGTATTTGAGTGGGTTTCTACTCTCAGTCCTCAACATATTAATGAACTTATATTGAAGAAGGACACCACTTCAAAGTGGTTAGTTTTTTTTTACGTCTGATTTTAGGTCATATGGTGGAAGACTTTACTAAGAACAGTTCTGGGAGGAATCTTTTTAAAGCAGCTCTGTTAGGATAAATACTTTAGAGGTTAGCTCTTCTCAGGCATTGTGGGACCGTTCAGGCATTGCTCAATGTATTTTTTTTCTCACAGGAATCACACACTCATACACGCTCACACCGGCTGCTTCAGTTTCTCACAATTCTGGGCCTTTTTATCCTTTCAATAGTGATGAATGTAATTTTTGTTGAGTGCATGCATTATGACATGCTTTATAATGCTTTCTGTGCAGTATTTTGATTAAACAGTCAAACAGTTTATTGATATGGAACATGCATTGACTCTCCCCAGGCCTGCAGCTGAGTTTCCGGACACGCGTGGAGGAGGGGGTTATGCTGTTTGCAGTTTCCCCTGGAGAACAGGAGGAGTATGTCGCTCTGCAAATACACAACGGCCGTCCATACTTCCTCTTTGACCCTCAGGTACATCATGGCCATGGAACATTGTGTGTTTGTTTAAGCTATGAAAAGCCTTTAAACATTGAATGAAGTGTGATAGATACCAACCTCTAGACCAGAGGGACCATGTTGGTTATTATCAGCTATATTTCATTTCACAATAACAGGCAATTTTGAAAACTGAATTGAGTAGGCTCATTTTCACTTTTTACATTTAAACTACAATTGCTATCAATCTTTAAAGACACAAATAATTTAACACTGTTAAATGTAATCTTTAGCAAATACCAAAATGGGCATCCATTTTTACACACTGTATATTGTAATGTTGTGATACCTATTCAATTTTAGCACTTAAAATGACTTTTTAATTTAATAAATGTTAATATTGGCTATTTATTTATCCGTATTAACATTTTAACTTATTGATTGCGTTAAGAATTTGGATATCTACTTTAATACCCACTTTACACTGAAATCTGTGCATTTTGATTGATCAAGTTGACCTAAAAGAGGGTTTGAGACCAATTAACTTGTTACCCGCAGACATCGGGTGGGAATAGCAATAGCATGCTAATTATGCACACTGCAGCACTAGCATGTAGGGTTGAGTCTATTGCTCTGATGATGAAAGCAATCATGAAAGATGATTTCACATTAGTGTCCAGGAGACCACCGAGAAACTCACCCCACCAATAAGTGCCATTGCCGAATATTGCCGGTTTTGCATTCGTAGAACACATTTTGTCGGGGTAGTTTGATAATTATAACTAAAAGTGGTGTCATGCCCAATTAATGTCCCCTGATAGCATGCCCATTAGTTCCCCCATTAACGAATTCAACAATTCTAATGGGATTAGCACCATGGGATGCTAATTGAGCGTGACACAGGGAACTGGTATGCTTCCCCACACACTCTTTCTAATGATGAAATTAATGAGCATTTTATGAAACACTGTCTCATGAAAGCGTATTTAGTTCCTGTAAAGGCTGTCACAAATGATGCTGTTTTTTTCCCAATGTCTCCTTATCGGAGTCTCTCAGAGATAAGCCAGTGATGAGTGGTTTCCAGGCATACAGTGAGGAGAGAAGGTCTCTCCAAGGCCCATGGGCATGATTAGTTGCATTAGTACCATGGACAGCGCCCATTTCATCTTAAACAAACTCAAGGGCTATTAAGCAAGAGTATGCTGCTCACTGTGTTAATGACACACACTACATCACCAATACCTATAGAAGCTTCTATAGGACTCTTGTGGAACGGATCTTTAATGAACTGTTTGGAGTGTGAGTGCGTAAATTCTTTTAACCATACTCACCGTGTTCCACTGACCATTAGTTTTTATAGTTAAAAGGAACATTCTTAATTGTTTTATGAAGTTGTGAATTTGATCATTTTAAAGCAGTGGTTCTAAACTAGGTGGTCCACTTATGGGTCTGAGCAAACTTCAAACCGGGCCACAGAATGACTTACAATAATTCAAGTATGTGAAAAATTGAATATCATATAAAATGTTGAAAATGCTAAAAATAATAATAATGCTGAATACGCACACAGAATAAGAATCTTGGATGTTCTGTAATTGAAGAGTTCAGATGCAAAAGCCTCTAAGTGCCATTTGAAATTTTCTTCTAAAATGATCATTTTTATCAAGCTTGTATATTTAAGTTCAGTAATTTCACTTAAATAGCAATGGAGATTACCTATTAATTGCCATTTAAGTGAAATTACTGAACTTAAATATACAAGCTTGATAAAAATGGTCATTTTAGAAGAAAATTTCAATGGCATTTAGAGGCTTTTGCATCTGAACTCTTCAATTATAAAAATGAAAAATGGTTAATGAATTGAATTTAACAAATTAACAAGTTCCTAGTTTCTATTAATAAAAAACGTTAGCCTATATTTGGGGGCTTCAAATAATCGGGTCAAAAAGGTTGTGCACAACCGATTTAATAGAATAGTTGTCATTATTTACTCATCACCATGACGTTTCTTCTGTTGAGGTTAAAGCTGCAGTCTGTAGCTTTTTTGGGGGTTAAAAATGATCCAAAATACATATTTGAGAAAATACATAACCAGCCAGTGTTCAAAACTCTCTGCTTGCCTTAGCTCGATTCAAAGCGGGTAAGCTTGTAATAATGTTTTTAATTCCAGTGATACTGGTGGATTTCCGTGGAGATTCAGAGCATGAGAAAATTGTGCTCACCAAAAATTTCTCAATTTTCTCACCAAATTTCTGCACACAATTTTCTCCCCATAAAGCTGAGAAAATTGCATTTTTGTCAAAAACTACGTCTGGATTGGATTCAGAATGATTAAAACATAGATGGGGTATAGATTCGAGTCCATCAACACCCTAAAGCTTACATGGTCCTATAGCTCAGGGGTTCTCAAACATTTTTGAGCCAGGGAAAAAAATTCCAAGGAACCCCTTCATATTTATAACAGTGATTGTGCACAAAGTTAATGTGTGAGCAGCTAATTAATTTTTTTTGCACAAATGGTCTCCACCCAGGGTCCTATGCTGGAATTTCTAAATAGCCTACTGAGGTCCCAAAATTGATCTTGCAAGGAATCACTTAGGATCCCCCTTCGCAGTCAGCTTGCAGTTTCTGTGAACATAAGCCCCGCCTACTTTGAATACATCTCCGACTCAAACATTTTGACATTGACAAGCTGTTGTTGTTAGTCTGGGTCAGTTATCATCGCGACGTACAATATCCTTGCAGCACCAAATTAAGTTAATATTAGGCAATTATTTCATTATATACACCACGGGAAATTACAGAGGTCCGGACCTTGGGAACCTCAATTGTGGGTACGGCCCTGTCCCTGATGCACTTTTATTTTGATTATGATCAGACTTCTAATGTCAAATATCTAGGAGTGCTAGAACTGAATGTACGCGCAGCGAAACGTCGGCACGATTAATTGAGATTTTCCTCAGCAATCAATGGAAACAAAGGAATATTCTTATTAATGGTCACACAGATAAGACAAGAGTACATCATTTGAAACGGTGAAGTGTCCATTTTTTATTTGTGTATAGGCTACATTATAAATGACTAAAAAAAGGTCATGCCTTATAAAAAAAAAAAAGAACGGATGCGGCTTCATGCCGTCTCTGTCTCCTTTCTGGTGCACTTCGTAAATTATGAGAGAATTACATTTTTTGGGATGAGTGATTTCTTTAAGTACATCTCAAAAGTATTAAAATGTTTTTGTAAAAAATATTCCCTTGAAACAAGACCTAGTTGATAATTAATGAGCTTAATCAGCAATTAATTTATGCAAGTAGATGATATGTGGTGTAAATATCCTCTCGCATTGCTGCAATTTTCTTAAAATTGATGAATGCTGTGACTGATTGTTTGGGGTTCAGTCATTAGGACTCCCTTGCTGATGTTCACAGCACATGCCTGAAACTTGAATTCATTACATCAGATGTTCAGGTTGTGTTGTTGTTTTATAGGTCTGCCTCCCAATGAACAAGACTGATATGATTTTTGTTTGTCTTCAAACATCTGAAATAAACACATTCAGTAAACACATTTTGGCCTGGAATAATTAAAGTTAGCTGTTAACGGCTGGCAGATGATATTATTCAGGAAGGCTTTTAGTTGTTGTGACAGAATTGATCTCTCATCGTAAAGAAGCCCCACTGAATACTTTCAAAGGGAGGAGGGATAGGAATGCAGTGTTGTGTCTGTCCTGGCTTCTCCCTAAAGCTATTTCTTCTCCCCTCTCTCTCTCTCTCTCTCTCTCTCTCTCTCTCTCTCTCTCTCTCTCTCTCTCTCTCTCTCTCTCTGCAGTAAGCATATCACAGAGCTGACTTTCCTCAGCATCCACACACATATTGATTTGATCATTAAATCTTCATCACAAAGAGGAGATGCGATACTTTGTGTCTCTGTGCTTTCACTGCAGAGCACTCAGTCAGGCCGTTAAGTGTATGAACCTGAATGATGTCATATTTTAGCAGGACAATAACCCCATCTTATGTTGATGGTGCCAGCCCATGAAATTTACTGCTTTTGGGGAATGTCCTATCTTCTGGGCAGAATTCCTTAGCGCCTTGGTGCCAAGAGGGATTCTGGTGCTACTTTTCAACTTCTCCAACTTCTCCTCTATAAACCCAGATATAGAAGAGCAAATGGTCAAAAAGTTAGCTCTGGGTATATATTAGTGTGATCAGTTGTTGGTGAAATCTTTACCTATAAACTGTGCTATTAAGTTTGAACCTCATTTTAATGCTGACTGTGGAGTTTTGATTTCTGACATGTTTTTACTTTCACAATCGTGAAATTTTATCAAGAACTTTTGTGATATCACAGTATGTCTACCAGAGCGGTGCAAAATTCAGAATTCCAGAACTGACTCCTTGATTTCATGAGTTGGATCGATTTGACCACAATAAGAAGTTAAAATGGAATGGCAGGAATGGGGATTTACTGGTTGTTGGACCAACTGTCTGTTGGTCAGTCGTTCTATCTAGCATTCCAATGTTCTAGGGTTCTAGCGTTCTATATTTCTCTACCTCTCTATCTGTTTCAAAGCTTTTTTCACTTTTTAAACTTCCAAACAAGTCTCTGCCATTTTTCAAAGTTTGTCCTGACATACTGCTTTTCTAGTTAAAGGGGGGGTTGACTACTTTTTTCTTTGCATGATTGTGTTTATGTGGTGCAATATAACATGTATTCGTGGTTTTTCTTTTTTTAAAAAGTCAAATTTTTCATAAACTTCACCTTTATTGTCAGCCGCGCTCTCCTCTGTCCCCTGAACGAGCGGTTCACTTCCTGAGTCTATGAAAACACTCCCTCAGAAACGGGCGGTGGGCTCAGATTGGTTAGTTTGGGCCGGTGTGTTGTGATTGGCTAAACTGTCGCTCACGTTGTCCGGAAGGTTAACGCCCATTACCTTTACGGGCGAAAAGGGTATGCCATGAGCTCCGGTCCAGATGTACATATGTGTCGTCGACCTGCAGTATTAGTTTGAGGCAGAATCAGACAGAGAAACCTGCGATGAAGAGAGTCAAACAGAACGTCACCACACACGGCTCTTACTAAACGTTTCTGAATGATAATTTGCTACATTTTTTAACTTTATACACATTTGTTTTACACAATAGCATCTGACTGGCAACAATAGCAACTGACTGGCTACTAATGTGATACTCAAACAGCGTTGGCAAGTTTATGTTCTTGATCAAATTGAAAATAACGTCACAAAACATATATACATGAAAAATACATTTACAACATTAGTACTTATACAAAATTCATGTTTGTACGCGGTTGTCATAGACACGAAATATCATAACTAAGTGGCTAAAGCCAGCGCTGGCATTTGATAAAACTAGAACTAAAACATTACGTCTGAAATTCTACATGCAAATACATTTAAAATGATTAAGTCTTAGCCTACTTACAGGTTGTGGCCAAACAACTGCTGCCTCTGGTTTTAAAGTTGGATCTGCTTCATGTTTTAGTAACAGTTTCTTGTTGAATCCGGTGCTGAACTCGTGGAGATTCTGGAAGCTGTCTTCCCTAAAATAAGCAGCACAGAGAGCTAGATTCCGATCGTCACTTTCAGGAACATAATCGAACATAAATTGTATCCATTGTTGACGAAGTACAGCGTCCGTGGGAAGTCCGAGCACAGAAGACCTGACAGCTGCGTGAACACAACACACTCGACGAACTGCAGGCTGGAGCTGCTGAAATTTACACAGTCTCGTCCCAATTCGTCATATAACTGACGTCTTGGGACGTCTTATGCGCATGCACTGTTTTGCATTTTCCAGAGGGAGTGGTTGATGCAAATGTGTGGGTTAGTGACGTACCATAACCTAGCTGTAGTCCCAATCGATTCGTTTTTGTAGGCAATTATAATTCCTGATTATTAAAAGACGATATCTCTGCTTACACTGAACTTTCAGTGCTGCAACTTTGCAGATACTGTTCATGCACCAACAGCAACATTACACACTATTTAAAATGAAAAAAGTGAAATGGCAGTCAACCCCCCTTTAAAGAGAAATGATTTTCTTTACACAATCATTTTACATTGCTTATATTCCTGTTTGTATTGAAAGTGTTTACACTGCATTAGTTTATGTACATGCATTTTACCTCATAAGCTCTGCTGCAGCACAGGGAGGGGGATGTCTCCTCTTCCTAAAGCTGCTGATCAGCCATCATTTGTGCAGTGTGTGCGGTGTGTTCATGATGAGCGAGTGATTAACCCTCAGCGTTTGATGCTAGGCCTCAGCCGTGGCCCTCAGCCCTCGCAACGATGGAGGTAGACGCTATAATGACAACCAGTGGCACCACCTGATCGCTACAAGGAAGCAGGCCGTGGGAACAATCATTGTCGACAATCAATACAGCGGTAATGACGCACACACAAATGATATTCATAGGCCAGCCCTGCACCCTCACTTCTGTCCTGTTCGGTTATTCAGCCCCCAACTTGAACAGATTTCAAGCAAAGGAATTATCAAGTTTAATCGTTGCCATTCATTGTGTGATTAGAATAATTAGGCCAAAGAATCCTCTCCTTTCCTGAACTTACATTTCAATTAAGACTGGTGGTGTAAAGCAGAGTCTCCCTCTTCCTGTCTCAAAGCGGTCTCAGGGGATTCCTCTCCACCAGAGGGAGGTTTGCTTTATCTCAGTCACTTTTTTTAGAGTAATATGAATTTATCTGCTCTAAAGCATCAACTAAAACCATTGAAATATAGCAATACAATTGTTGAAATACAGCTGTACCCTGCTCTGATTATTAGAGCAGCCAGGAAGAGTCTCAGAAGAACATTATTGTATTGATTTAGCATTGGCATGTGCTCAAGGGTATAAGCTCATATTTTTCCTCCAACAGGATCGGCATCAGCTACAAGTGGCAACACCATCATCTGGTCAGAATACAGGCGTCTTCATAGGAGGGATTCCAGAGAGTTTCACCCTTCTTAGACAAGATACTGGTAACTTATCTCTGAATGTCCTGATAAATAACAGTAAAATCTGCATCTACAAAGAGTTGCAAGTACTTGTTATATGTATACAGGTCAAGCCCAGCTGGTGCAACAAGGGTTTGCTGGTTGTTTGAGGGATGTGATGGTGCAGAAATCCAGTGGCACTACTGAATTATGGGAGCCTCTAGACTGGGAATCAGCACTAGAAAAACATGAGACCTATGACAGCTGGGAGGGCTGTCCTGCTGTCTCTGAAGATGGGGCCTACTTCCTAGGACATGGTACCTGATTTAAACTTCTTTCAGGTGGTCTGATTATTTGTGATGTTAATGTTGAATTTTCCTTACAAATCTATTTTTTTTATATTCAGGGTTTTTGAAGGTCAAGCCTGAAATATTCACCGGTGGAGATTATTTCGAAATATCATTTGAGTTCAAAACTGACCAGCTAAATGCACTACTGTTGTTCGCCTATGATGTAGATGGGAAGGATTTCATTTTGGTAAGTTTGCTTAAATCTAAACATTAAGGCTATCAGTTTAATGATTAATTAAATATCGCTTTATTTAGTGCAATCAATTATAAATAATTAACAAAAAAATACTAATTAATTTAGCACAATTTGTTTAGCCCCCTGACCTGTGCTTAAAACTGTTGGAGAAATTCAAGGTCCCCCTCAATGTTGAAGGTTTCTGCTAGTATTTAATTGATTAAGGCGAGACACTACAGGTGAATAGGGTATTTTTTTTAACTAGCAGATTTCACCATGAAACTTTCCCATTTGATAACCTACATTAAGGTGAGAAAAAAACAACATGTTTTCTGTAATTTAATGTTTAATATATGCAAATGAGGCATTATCTAATTAAATATGCACTAATTTGCATATATATTTAAAAAAAAGAAATCTGAGTATTGGATAAAGCCAGGTTCAAAATTATTTTTTCATTGTGTTCACATATTAGATGAGAAAAAAATACAGAGGGATTAATGGATATCTACTTTGTATATCCTGTAAATCAGAATATACTGCCAATTGCCTTAAAATGATTTTCGCCATGTTTTTTGGAATAAAATGTTATATAAATCAGGCTAGGAATAATATATTTACAAATCCCTCTGTAAATGTCTTCATAATATAACTAGGTACAAGACTGGAAAGTTTGGTGTATATAGGTGCTACTGAAGTGGCGATTTCGGACTTGGAGCATGAGAGAAAAGTCATTTTGAGAAAACTGTCTTTAAAGATTTAGCATCAGCCAATGAGATTGTGCATTTAGAGTTAAATCCCCCCTTTTACTTTTCACGATTGGTTGCTGATAAAAAGGAAATGACCATATTTGGATCCGACAGCGTTGTACAGGAGAAAGAAAGCTTTCTAAACGGTGTGTGATGACGGTACAGATCGCGATTACTGAGCAGCAGGATGATTTACAACGACAACTTTTGAAGAATTAATGAGAAATTTACAGACGCAAACATAGTCTAGTAAAAAAAAAGACCTAAATGTGTATTTTGGACTTTTTCTTTTCACCACAAGTCTGAAAGACATGTTATTGAAGACCAATATCCCAAAATCTCAAAATTGACCAGTGAAAAAAAAAAAAAAAAAAATATATATATATATATATATATATAAATATATATTTGTTTTTGAAAAAAATAAATAAATATATATATATATATATATATATATATATATATATATATATATATAATTTTATTTTATTTTTTTTGCCTGCCAGTGTCTCGCCTTAATTGCAATTAAGTAAATTGATTCATTTTAATAATCATGTAATATATTTATTACACAAATAAGCTGAAATTAGTATGTAGTGTGTCAAGACATCATTGTAACAGTTGTGTGTGTCATTCAGGCGGAGCTGGCAAGGTGGAGTTCTCTTCTGGCTGTTGCGTTGGGGTGAACAGATGGCAGAGTTGAGCGTATGGGTGGGCCTGTCCTACTGTGACGGGGGCTGGAACACTTTGAGTGTGCTGAAGAGAGGCCTGTTAGCGAGCGCTGGCCTCAATGATTTATATGAACAGGAACGGAAGGGCATGGGTGGCCCTCTGACCATCAGCTCTCCACTCTATGTAGGGGGAGTCCCACCTGGACTAGTGCACCCAGCACTTAACAAACACAGCCTTCTGCACGGTGAGACACTTGCAGGTTTATTTGTATATGTGGACATTTTTGGCCATTCATCCAGTGGAGCATTTGTGAGGTCAGGCACTGGTGTTGAACATGGCTCGCAATCGCCATTCCAAGTCTTCAGATGGGGTTGAGGTCAGGGCTCTGTGCAGGCCAGTCAAGTTTCACACTTCCACACCAAACAGTCAGGCAGGTAACATTCTCCTAGCATCTGCCAAACCCAGAGAAGTGAGATTAGTCACTCCACAGAACATTTTCCACTGCTCAAGAGTCCATGCTTTTCTCCACTCCATTCGACACTTGCCATTGTACTTGGCCAAACAGCTGCCAACATCACAATTTTTTACATTTTTATTTCAGGACTCTTTGATGAATAGAAAGTTTAAAGAACAGCATTTATTTAATTAGAATCTTTTCTAACATTATAAATGTCTTTACTGTAACTTTTGATCAATGTAACTCATCCTTGATGAATAGAAGTATTGATTTCCTATTTATTTCCCCCAAAATAAAATACAAATTCTTACTGACCCCAAACTTTTTCAAGGGTAGTGTTTTATGTAACAAAAGCTTTCCATTTCAGATAAAAGCTGTTCTTTTGAACTTTCTATTCATCAAAGAATCCTGAAATAAAAATGTAAAAAAACTTTTTTCAACATGGATAATAATTATACATGTTTTTGGAGCATAAAATCATCATATTAGAGTGATTTGTGAAGGATCATGTGACACTGAAGACTGGAGTAATGATGCTGAAAATTCAGCATTTTTCAGAGGGAATAAATTACATTTTAATATATATTAACATAAAAAAAGTCATTTTAAATTGTCCTAATATTTCACAATATTACTGTTTTTTGTGTATTTTTTATAAAAAAAGTGCAGCCTTGGTGAGCAGAAGAGACTTCTTTTAAAAACATAAAAAAATCTTACTGCTATATTGGAAGTCCTCTCTGATAATACATTTCGAAGATATTTGTCTGATAGTGGACCTATAGGTTAACAGGAAAGAACAAAACATTGGACCCATATAGTTATAGAATCATGGTTTCAAAACGTCATAACTGATAAAAATATCTGGAGTTTACTGACAGTTTTTATTGTTTCAGACAAATCAGACCAGTCCATCTTTCTCTCTTTGTCTCTCCTTCTGTCTTTGTCTCTCTTTCATCCTCTTCTGTGCTGCTCTGCAGGTTTTGGCGGCTGCATCAGGGATGTTGAGATTTGCACGCGGGCCTGTCGTAAGCTTGGCGGCCGTGTCCAGCAGTGCTGTCAGAGTCAATCTGGATGGATGCCTGTCAGCTGACACCAGCGTTAACTGCAGGGGAAACGACTCCATTCTGGTGTACGCGGGCAGAGACAGGAGCACAGAGGACCTGACACTGCAGCCCTTCACGGGTAAAAGCAGCATCCAACGCCTTTTCGCAAGCACAATCCCCACCAGCGCAGTAGCCAAGCCTCATTGACCCGCAGCTATTTTGGCCTCGTGTTGCCTGCCTTGCCTCTGTGTCAGGCGATTGTTTGGCCTGATTTGTCCTTTCTGCTTGGAGTTTGTTATTGTAAAGACCAAACAGAAGAACAACATAATATATCCAGTCCAGCAATGGACGTAGACACGACACCAGGGGCGCAGAGAGGTCATATCTAAAACAGTCCCCTTCATCAGCAATACTGGAAAACTGTTGAGAACTGCACCTTAGCTAATGCACACGGACAAATATAGCCGAGGTGTCTCTCCTGTGAGTGATGGAGATGGAGCGAGAAACCGTTTTTGCGTTTGCGCAAAGACACAGACTTATTGACTTTCTCACCAAGATAAATATTCACTGAAAGAACTCAAACTGTCAATACATTAAGCTTTTTTATATTGAATTGTCTTTGTTTTAAATTGTTTATTTTTTCCTCTCTTTGTATACAGAGTATTTGTACAGAGTAATGGCATTGGGAGAAGGAGGTTGGGCAGCCGGGCCGTGGCAGCGGGGACGCAGCAGAGAGACAGGTAGGACACGTGCCAATAGGTAGTCAAATATCATTAGTTCTCACTGGTAGAGTCCTACAGACTGATGTATGCACCGACCCTAATGATATATGTATATGAAGAGTTCAGATGCAAAAGCCTCTAAATGCCATTTGAAATTTTCTTCTAAAATGACCATTTTTATCAAGCTTGTATATTTAAGTTCAGTAATTTCACTTAAATGACAATTAATAGGTAATCTTCATTGCCATTTAAGTGAAATTACTGAACTTAAATATACAAGCTTGATAAAAATGATCATTTTAGAAGAAAATTTCAAATGGCACTTAGAGGCTTTTGCATCTGAACTCTTCATATATATATAGATTTCAAATAAATGTTGTTTTCTATCCGTGAAGGAATTTTGTATGATGATTTCCATAAAAATATTAAGCAGCACAACTGTTTTAAACATAATAATACAGATAATAATAAGAAATGTTTCCTGCGTATCAAATCATCACCATATTAGAATGATTTCTGAAGGATCATTAGCCTGACTTCTTGTCGGAATGTGAGTCTGAAACTCCTCCGGAGGGCTTTGATTATGAGGCGTGTCTTAACCGAACCAGGAAAAAACAACAACTCTGCACTCAATTGGATAGTCGGTAAACCTACAACCAATCAGAGCAATGCAGTAAGTCAGCTACTTTGCATACAGTTTTAAACTACAGAACGTAGCCTAACTTTACTTATTTTAGAAGTTAAATAACGAGTGTTGCTTCTTTTACTTACTCCTCCATGAGTGCGACCAAAGGAGAAACCACAACGACCACAGGCTTTTCATTACGTCCCATCTTCTTAGCGACCGTCAAAGCCAGCTGATAAGTTACACTTTTGCCGAATCATGTAGAAAGGACGGCAAAAATATCTTTCCGATCGTCAAATGCCTTGATTGCAGTTTTCTGTTTGTCTATTAAAATGAATGCGCTGTCGATTTATTTCACAACAGACGCGACAGAGGAATCTATACATCTCAATTCTCTAGCTGGAGTCATCTCTGAAGGAAACCAGTTAAGCGCTCTTTGATAACGTGATGATTACGTCCTTGCAGATCACCTGTCCATCATCGTATAAAGCCCGCCCTGGCAATTTGATTGGCCCGAACGTTTTTTGCCAGATCATAATTACTCCTCAAAGGATCGAGTCCAGACCGAACTTCCCAACCAAAAAATGTTGTGGGCGGAGTTCAGGCTGGCATCCAGGCTAAAGGATCATGCGACACATGAAGACTGTAGTTATGATGTTGAAAATTCAGCTTTGCCATCAAAGGAATAAAAATTACATTTTAAAATTGATTATTATAGAAAATTATTTAAAATTGTAATAATAATATTTCAAAATATTACAATTTTTACTGATTTTTTGATCAAATAAATGTCGCCTTAAGAGACTTTTCAAAAAGTTAAAATATTTTAAAAATTGTACCGACCCCAAACCCCTTTGAATGGTAGTGTACAGTAATTTACAATAATATGTAATTACTGTTGGTAAATATATACAGTTTATACTATAGTTTTGCTCAATAATTACAGTTTCCAAAAAATGGAGTGTATGCTGGCTACTATTCATACTCTACTGTCATACAGAGCACACACACATATTCTTACTCTCTCCTACAACTTATCCAGCACTACAGGCTCTACACTGATATTTGTTTGTGTCATAGTTTTCAGGCCAACCCATTTTATTCTTATCTGTACAATATATGTAGCAGTCAAGGAGATGAGATCTGCTTGGAGATTGCTTATCGTGAAGCTCTCTGTAGGAGCATGCATAACACACACTGCCTTATTACAGATGAAGACAGTGTGTGGAGGAGAGAAAGAGAGAGGAGCTTGATAGTGTCCATATTGAAACGAAGAGGCTCAGATATGTAAAATAATGCTTAAGTGGTTAAATATATGTAATTAAATTAACTGTGGATAATTAAGCACAAACTAATAATTTGACTTTGAAAGCTAAATTGGGTTATGAAACGCATGTGCATGTTGTAATGGTTATAAATGAATAAAAAACATCTTTAACAATTTCCTCCTAATAAGGAAATTCTGTCTTGCAACCCATTTTGAATCAGGATATGAAGGAAACATAAAACAGCACTTGATTTATCCATCAGGAATTGATCAAAATCAATGCCCTAAAATAGCTATAGTTATTTCCTAGTCAGTTCATTTTGATTAAAGTTTAAGTAGACAAACAATGTATTTCCTTTGAAGTTTGTTCTCAATAGCACCAGGAATGTGCTTTAAGATTGTAAATGGGGTCATTTTGATTTCATTTTGTCTTTAATTACATACATTCTGTCCGATTTCTTTTCCGCTCTCCGTATAGTTACACAATTGCTCTCTGCCGTTCAACAGCAGTGTTATTTGGTTAAAAACACATTTGTTGTGTTGGTATAGGTGATGAATCGCAAATACTTCCTATATAAATTTGTGTACACCACCTAAGACCAGCTTTCCAATGGTGGATATATTACACACATATCTGCTGTCTGGCTTGTTTTGACTGTATAAACGAGTGTTAAAGAGATTCTATAATCCGTGACACATCATAAATGATGCTTGTTGCATTTCTGCATATGTTTGACTGTTTTATTTATGCCCCCTAAAATGTGAATCCTGAAGAGAAAGCAAGCCGTCGCTTGATGGGTGTGAAATATAGCCCGGAATGAACGCTGGATGTACAGTCATATTAAATCAGTGCTGAAAAAGTTACAACTCTAATAAATTGTATTTATGCTAATGGTTAGATATGATTTACTGTGTCTATTAAAAGTGAGAAATGTGTGTGCTGCTTTTCTTTGGCCTGACACACACTTTCTCTCTTTCCCAATTGGATTCTCACACTCTCGTACCTCTCCTCCCCCTTACTTTGCCTCTCTCTCTCTCTCTCTCTCTCTGCTTTTCTTCTCCTCGTGTCTCTCTCACCTATTATTTCCTGTACAGTTCCACAAAGTGTGCTGCCTCCCTCCAGAGTTGAGAGTGTAAATGGTTCCAGCGTGGAGGTGAGCTGGGAGGAGCCAGCAGAGGTCAGAGGTGTAATTGAGAAGTACGTACTGAAAGCGTACAGCCGGGACCGTCCCTTCTCGTCCCCCATCAGCGCCACCTTCCCCCACTCTCAGCACCTGACAGGTAAGGGCCACGCCGTCCGCCTGGAGCTTGGATCTGAAACCTTTTAGCCCTCATGTTCTGTTTGGGCTCTCAGAGACCTCAGTAAAATTTTAATAGCTTGAAAAGGGGAATAAATAAAATGTTGATTTTTGAATTGGCTATTATTTTACCTGACCATAACCTGTGCCAAATGTCCAAAACACATTTAAAGGAATTATTCACCTGTAAATGAAAAATGACATTCTTTTCACCCTGTTTCCCAACCCATCTGACTTTGTTTCTTCTATAGATTACCTTGTGAAATATAAGTACACTTTTGCATGCTTTTAACAGGAATAATTATTATAGAAGAAATAATATACTTTAAAACAATATACTTAAGTGCAATCTAAATATAATGTTTTTGAGCTCCTAATTGCAAGTTTTTCTAATGAAATGAAAATATGATGTAATTTAAGTAATTAGTAAGTGTTTTTGACCCACATATGACATAAGTACATCTTTATGCTGTATGTCATTTAATTATTATTACTTCTATTGTCTATTCAATACACATAAAGAGTACAGTTTAATGTACCGACAAGCAGTACAGTACAGTATGCTAAAATAAAATATACTTTAATAACATTTCTATTGAAAATCATGTATTAAAATATATTTTGTGTATGTAATTACACATTTGTAATGTTATTTAGTAACTTTAAAATGTGTTGACTAAAAAGTAACATCAAATAACTTATAATCAAGTACTTTATGCTAATGAACACAGTAAGTATAAGTATACTTTTTTTAAATCTTGACAAAATATTATTAAAACATAAAACTTTTAAATATACTGAATGTAAAGATTTGATTTACACTACAAGTGCACATACAATACTATTAAGCAAACTTCTTTTTCACAAGGAGTGACAATGTCCAAGTTGTTATAGAATTTGAATTAATGGGATTGAACATTTCAGTGAATAAGTAAGAAAGTTATTTATTTTTTTGTTTGTTCCTCACACTGAGCTATCACATTGCTTCAGAAGACTCAGAATATAGTGCTTTTTTGTTCTTTTTGGAGCATGGGATTCATTGAATATAAGATATCAGCATTTTGTTAAACATCTTTTATCACATTCTTTGTAAGACATAAAGTCATACAAGTTTGAAATGACAGGAGGGTGAGTAAATAACAGGATTGGATTTTTTTGGTGAGCTATCCCTTTAAACGCAAAATGCAATAATGCTCCAGACGATCTGTAGTCATGACAGTGTTCCCTATATGACATTGCAAGTTTATTAGACTGAAAATCTGCTTGGTTACTTGAAATTACTCCAAAGAACAAATGAGGATCTTGAAACAACGATTACGTTCTTAGATGACCAATCACTGTGGTTAGATTCTGTCTCTGGGCAAAGCGAAACAAGAAGACACTTTTTTTTTGCCTTGTTCTTGGCACGCTTCAACCTGCGCAAGCCCAAGCCGCACTAATTTATGATAGTCGTGACACCAAAAGCAGAATTACACAGGCAGATAAAAACTCCGAAAGCAAATGAGTGGGTAACGAGAGGAGAGCAGGTCAGGCTCTTAATTGAATTAAAAGTCTGACCAAAAAAAAAAAAAAGTTACACTTACCTGGCCAATTATGGCTCGGCTGGGGTGTTTACCTTCCAACTCTTCCAAAATCTGTCTGGTACATGGATACAGTGGACACGAGCCAAAGATTCACTCATACACTCCATTAAATGGATCCTGCCTTTTTTTTTGGATGACAAATTTAAAAATGAATTAAAAGATGAATTAAATGCTGCACTTGCTATGGCCTTCTGATGTAAGTCATAAATCATAACAGAACTGTTGTTTACAATATATTAATTGTTTTAAAGTTTGGTTTCTAAAGGTCAATCTGATTTAGATGGTTAATACACTTTGTAACTGATATTTTATGGTACAAATGTTAGTGTAATTGACACAAACCATGTTTTTTCATTGTTAATGTAGTGTGGGTCATATTTTATTTTACTTTAATTACTTTTTGTTCATGTTTTTGGAGGATGAGGAACTTAACAGAATACAAACATTTGGTTACACTTTATTTTAATGTGTCATTGTTACACTGTAATTATACATTTAAGTACTGAGTAATATTAAGTAACTACATGTACTTACTAAAGGTTTAGGATTAGGGTTTAGGGTTAGTTGCATGTAATTATGCATCATTTATAGTTATTACTATAGTAATTACATGTAACATATGTAACAATGACACATTAAAATAAAGTGTTACCAAACATTTTTATTCGATTTTTGTGGTCCTATCAAAACTGAACAGCAAAGCACAAACTGAGAACAAACCTTATCGAACTTAGGCCACCTCTTTAATATCTTCACAAACAACCACTAATGAGTAAAAGTACTGAGCGATGAATTATAGTCAGAGTCATATTGATCACATCAGGCCTGGGTAGTGACTTTCATAGCATGCAAGAAACCCCCTTTAAATAGCATCAGCCACTTTATCCATTAAATAACGTCATTAGTGTCCCATATCCTGAATAGCAAAGGCCGCATCACTTTCCATCCGTCTGATTAATAGGAGATATTACTGTTTGATAATAAAGACCTTTTTAAATCCAGACCTATTATCAGAAGTGATGGTTATATTATGCTGTGTTTGAAAAGCCATTGCATTAAGTCTTAAGGAAGCAGAGTTAGGGAGGCCCACTTTTTGAAATATGGAAGAGAAAAGAATGACATTTGCCTCTTGCTCTCTGAAATGTTCTCTTCCTCTCTTCTTTCGCAGGCACTTTAAGTGGCTTGGCTCCTTTTAGCAGCTACAGTATTACCCTAACGGCGTGCACTCAGGCCGGGTGCAGCGAGAGCCCGCTCGCCATCGGCTTCAGCACTCCACAAGAGGGTAAAGTCATTTAGAAGGTCCTGACTCCCACATTTCTTTGACGAATAATAAAAGTGACGAGAGGGGCTCAAATAGTGCCGAGCCATTTGCTTGAAAACTCCAAACTAATTTGATGACAAAGTGCAATGCCAGGCTGTAATTGCTTCGTCTTATTTATTTATTTTTATTTCACCGTCTCGTTCTTATTCTTGTTTTTTTTTTTTTTTGGGGAGAGAGTGGTTTTAGGAACAAGGTAAGTGTTGGATTGAACCCTCTCCCCTTTAATGACATGCATCTTTAATAGCTGTAATGCAGATTAATGGGCTTTTTAATTGCTGTTACATTGTTCATTCGAGAGCCTTGTCTTAATGTAAGGCATCTGAAAGATTAATGAAAGCTTCTTCATTTCACTCAACCAGAGAAGTAAATCTAAAGACAGTTTGGGCTAAAAGAATTGATTGTGGAGCCGAAAAGTATGAAATCGAGAATCAAGCGGCCCATTTCCACCGTTCTCGTTCAATCCAGTGAGGTGCGCTCCTGTGGCGCGAGCGCACCGCGGCAAGCATCTCTCTCTCTCTCTCTCTCTCTCTCTCTCTCTCTCTCTCTCTCTCTCTCTCTCTCTCTCTCTCTCTCTCTCTCTCTCTCTCTCTCTCTTTCAACTCTTCCAGGCTCATTCTTTATTGCCTTCACATCTGTCTGACCGCACAGGCAAGACAAAGAATCTTCTTCCTCAGTCAGGGAGGAAAAAAATGTCATGTCTATTGACCGAGAGCCTTTTTCCTACATGAAACAGCAAGTATAAAGACAGATTAATTGTCAGCAGCAATTATTTTCTCTGTCTGATTGCAGAAATGGAGCTGGTCCCAAATAAAATGAGCTCGCTTTCAGGCCGAAATTGTCAGATTTCTCTCGTTTCTGCACTAGAGGTTGAACAATGTAGATAGCTTTTTAATCTAAGTTGGGCTAAATAGCCTTGTTTAAAGGATAGTATGACATTAAGGGCAGTGTTGGGGAAGCTACTCTGAAACTGTAGTTTTACAAGCTACTCGTAAGTTAAAGTAGTTAAACTACAGTCAAGCTACCCGTTTAGAAAGTAGTTAGCTACACTACAAGTTACTATCAAAAAGTAGCTAGCTACATTGAAACTACTTTTGCTTATTTTGAACAACGTATATTATAAATAACTGAATAAGTCTCTGAGGAATGTTTTAAGTAAAATATTTAGTGTTTAAAACAAGGCAATGCAATTACGATTTCAGAGAGTTTCAAAAGTGCAAAATTGCAACAAATAGCCTTCAACATTGCAAGAACGAAATATACATCCAACGTAAATTGCATGTAGAACATTTCTCAAAAATACTGATTGAACTTGGACAAATAAGGCCATGGGAATTATCTGCCGTCACGACCTTGCTATATAATCATAAAATGGGTGTGTCAACCCACTTCTGTACATCAGTGAACCGTTGAGCCGCAAGATGCGTGATTAAACAACAGGTGGCGGTAATGGCAAAAAAATGAGTTTGTAATCTAACAAGAAGAAGAATATCCTTGCATCGTGCTGATTCGCACAGGCTCGACAATGTAGCAATGTAGCTTTTGCTCGCGCTACACCGCTACTTGCTGCAAAAAGTAGTTAGCTACTGGAAAAGCTACACTGTTTTAAAAGCAACTGAGCTACTGCCAAGCTACTGAAAAATGTAGTTAAGTTAGTAGCTACGCTACTTGTAGTTAACTACTCCCCAACACTGATTAAGGGTCATCATGGAGTGAAAAAAAAAAAACCGATGTGAACTTGATTACTAACCCAAATTACAGTATCAATTCTCCATAAGGGACATTTTTAACATTGTTTTAATGCTATGTACTGAAGCAACTTCATTCACAACTTATTCTTGCTCAGAGCATGTTTGACCTAAATTGCTCATTGAGGCAGTCTTTGTTTGTCGCCAATGTATTTAATTTGATTAACCCCCTGGGGATCAAAAACGCGTCCTCGTATTTTGATCGTTTTTTTTTTCACATAGCTGCAACATAGACTTAAAATACTCCGTCTTAATGGTCATATAAATAAAATCAATACATGATTATAAACTATAGAGGGTATATAAATATAAAGAGGGTATATATAAATATATTTATATATAAATATATGTAAATATGTATGTATGTTGTCCTTTCAATTTTTTCTTGTCTGACCTGAATGAAAGGCTCGTTATTGTGCGTGTCTTTGTCTCGCTCAAGTGTGAATCACCTAATTATACATGATGAGGGCTGGCCTGTTCACGCCCATTCGCATATTGCCTTGGCAAACAAAAAATGTTTTTCACAATATAAGACCATTCACAGTTTTATGTGAAAGATTAGGCATGAAGATTTTCAAATCATTGTGAAGAAAAAACTCCATTAGGCAAAAACATCCATTAGTCAAAAGTCTTGTGGACGCATATTTCGTATGTGTTTTGTGGCCTTATTTCAGAAACTTTCATTTTTATTTTTTTCAATAACCATGCATAAACAATATTCTCTCAAAAATACAAACATGTACATACATGCTGCTCACATATTATGGTAGCCCTGTTTGTGCTAAAAATAGTGTAATTTCACCTGTGCCATTAATATGTTTATAAGCAACTTAAAAAAGCACAAATCTCAGGGCATGTCAGAACATCTCAAGGACCCCAAATACACCTTGGAACTTTTTATTGCATTGTTTTCGCCAATTATAAACCATTAAATAAACATTGTAAAATATGAATATATTTGTTCTTATTATTTATTATTTAACCTGTTAAATAAGTATGAAACAATTGACAATGGTCTGTTGAATTATTGAATTATATAATTTGGTTTCCAGGAGTCTATTATTCAGCTTACATTGCCATTACCACACATCGAGACATTGGATGTTTTATTTTTAAGGCATTTAGGCTTGTATCCTATAAGCGCTCTTTGTGTGTAAGAATGATTCTTACGCATCTCATCCCATGCCTCCGTTGCTAATTTCAAAGCTAGTAAGGGAGGCTTGAGCTGTTGATATGCAGACTAATGCAGTTATCAGAGAAAGAGCAAGATTGATTAAGCGTGAATTGTGAATGACCTGATTCTATGCGTCTCTAAACAGTGTTTGTCAGCCGCGTCTCTATTAATAGCAAAGCTGCAAGTGTACCTGCTTCAAGAACAGCAACATTGCTACCTCTCTGAGTGATGTCATGTAGCTTTTCACTAGAGAAACTTCATTCAAATTTATTGATAAAGTCCTAGGCAATGCTGACAACAAGTTTCTGTGCTCTTGTATGTTTATGTGTGTGAGCGAGTGTATGGATTAGTGTGTATGTGTATGTTCAGTGTCTGTCTATATGGGTTTTGTTTCTTTTGCTGTTTTAGGATGTAATGACCTTTGAAATAACTGAAATAATTTAGCGAAGTGATATGGAATGGTCAACCTGCTTGGAACTACTTTTAAATTTTCACAACCTTGGATGTTTGTCAACTAATCAAAATCAAACACTCAACAGCTATGAAGTATAACATACAGTATAATAATAATTTATTATTAAAATATTGTCACATTTTTTGTTTGTTTTCAGACCTTTAGAATTCACCCATAGGTTTCTAAAATGCATGCTGTTTTTTTAAAGCTTATTATTTATATGAATTGTTCAATTTACCGAAATAAGTAACTAACTGTTTAATTATTTTGTCAATGCCTTTTTTAATAGCTCCTCTAGAAGTTTCTCCACCTGCTGCTGATCTCCGACCCCAACTCTCTGTCTGTCCACTGGGACCCTCTCGTTCAAACCCAACGGCATCATCACCCAATATATCCTCTACAAAGACAATACTGTTGTGTACCAAGGCAACGGGACCAGCTTCAATATCACAGGTAAGCAAGACTTTGCTGCCTGGTATCCATTGCTTGAATGGAAAGTATCCAGTCAATGTCATACACTGACTGGATTTGTGACATTTACTCATTCACAAAAGGACTGTTCTGGGTTCATTACAAGCAAAACTCTATTAACAACATTTGTGCCATCATGTTGAATTATTACCACAGACAAAAAGCAATGCTATGTTACTGTGACTAACATTTTCAGGAGACATTCTTGGTGTCTCACTGTCTCTGTGTTTACACATTAATTGCAGGAATGATGGAACAGAATAATGCAGAAAGAAAACAAGTGGAGGATTAGCATTTAAAAAGACAAAAGTGCCACTGGCACATGTCTAAGGGATGCTTCTTTGAACCATGTTAAACTGTCATTGTGAGGATGAAAAGTGGAGCCTGATGTAGGGAGCCAAGCACATGACATGCGAAATAAATATGTATTTGTGGATAATACATCAGCATGATTTTCTAATTCATTCCTCGTTTTATGTAAATCGTGCGCACATTTATAAAAAAGTCCCTCGTTTTTATTAAATCATGCACACTAATCCATTTCCCTTGTTTTACTGAAATCGTGCCTACTATATAATAATTTGTTCCCTCGTTTCACCAAAATCGTTGCATGAATTAAGGAACGAATTAGTACAACCTGGCCGCGATTTACTAATTTTACTAATTTTACTTTACTAATTCTTCTGCTTGCACGATTTAGTAAAACATGGGAACAAATAATATATTGTGCACTTGATTGAAATAAAAAAAAAATGTATAAGTAAATTGTGGCCACAGTTTTTTAGAACAAGAGAACAAATTGTTAATCCATGTCCAAAATATGCAAATTTTCTCCTGCATGTCCTGTCCGGGTCTCCGTATTTATGAGACCTGCTTATAATCTCTTTAATGCAGAATTGCACAGAGCGAATCCTTTCAAATGTATAACTTGCTTTTTAAGGGTCATTTTGTCCACTTTTGAATAATTTTTAGGGCTGTCAAATGATTAATCATGATTAATCGCATACAAAATAAAAGTTTTTGTTTATATAATAAATGTACTGTGTATAATTATTTTATATATATAAATACACACACTTGCTTGTATATATTTAAGAAATATTTTCATGTATATACTGTATATAGATTTATATATAAATGTTTTAAATATAAATAAAAAAATATTTCTTAAATATACATACATGTGTGTGTATTTCTATATATACAAAATAATTATACACAGTACACCCACATTTATTATATAAACAAAAACTTTTATTTTGATTGTGATTAATCATTTGACAGCCCTAATTTTAGTTAATGTTTACCCTTTGTGGTTAGTGTATAATGTTATTCAAGGTAACCAAAAAAACAGTTGTGTTTTACAGTAGTTGTACATCACCATTCATACTCTTTCTGACCTTTAGAACATATCAGGCTGTTTGATTCAGTAGAAGAAGATGCGGTTCAATAACTAAAAATCAGAACGCACGGCAGTCACATGGGCCAGATATGAACCAGGGGAATTGCTGTCCATATTCCTCTTGATTTAATCACATCCTGCAGTAAATAGGTGGAGCAGATGCTCAGCTCTAAAAGAGCGTCACTTGTATTGCTGTATTTCATCTTGCCAGTGGAGACAGGGCCAACAGCCAGCCATTGTTTGTTGTTTGTTTTCTTTTTCTATTCCCTGTGTGCTCTTTTTGCGAGTAGCAGAAGCCCCTGCTCTTGCCGTTAATGCACGAACATTGTGAGATGTTTTATTAAAAGGCTCCAATGCTCCAGCCGCCGCTTGACCCGGGGTGAGAAGCATGCCTAAATGATATGGAGCCCCCAAAAGGCCAATTTACACTCAGGACAGGTATATTCTCTCTGAGATGAATCATTCAGAATGTCAGCCCCCTCCTCCCCGCACACACACACACACATAGACATATAGACTTCCACTGCTGGATTGAAAGGAGTTCTCAAGCACAGAACAAACCTGACTAACATAAGAATACATATTTCTTTATTTTCCTTAATTATTTACTTGTTGTAAATATGTTTTTGAAAAGAAGTCTCTTAGGCTACTTCCACATTAATCCAGATACATTTGAAAACGGGGTTTTGTTTTAAAACGCTCTCCATCCATACTAGCGTTTTCAGACGTTTCAGTGTGGATGAAAAACTTCTAAATTCACTTCACTGCGCATGCGTGAAACTTCACAAAAGCTCACTGAGATTATACAGATGGGAAAATAAATAATAATGTTATCGCACAATAACAGGATAATTTTATTTAGCAAAATATCTCACCATCACTGATGCGTCCAGGTCGCGTTCAGTCACCATATGTTTGGTCTAAAACGCAACTGAGTACATTGTGTGAGTACATTATCTGTCATCTTTGCAGTAATGTGCTATGAAGAATAGCACATATTAAGTGACATAGAAAGTAACATATTAGTGTAAAAATAAATAACACATAACAGGCACAATACTGATAAACATGAATATCTATTGGTACTACATGGATCACATGACTAAACTTACATCATTGTTTTGAAATACCTGCGGTTTCACTGTCCACACTACAATGCGAAAACGGCGTTTTCAAATTTATCCGCTTTGGAGAGCGTTTTCAAAAAGATACGTTTTCGTTGACTTAAAATGGCGTCTGTGGACGGAAGACCAAAACGAAGAGAAATGTATACGTTTTCAAACAAAAACGTATTAATGTGGACATGGCCTTATGCTCATCAATTCTGTGTTTATTTGTTCAAAAATACAGTAAACGGTAAAATTGAAATATTATTACAATTTTAATGTATTTTAAATGTCATATAATTAATATGTTTGTCAAAACAGTCACCGTGATTATATTTTTTTAAGATTCAAGATAAAAGAATAGCGTTTATTTAAAATATAAATATTTTGTAATATTATAATTATTATTATAATATTGGTAATGCAATCAAAAGCAAGTCCTTAATGGCCTCATCTAAGAAGTGAGTTATTACTTAAGCCTTCCATCCTGTTAAATAAAATTACAGAAAATGATATTACAATGTAATAAGATGATTATAATATAATATGATTATTCTTTGTCTATATAATAATGGATATATTACAAAGGTGGTTTATAAGTGGTTTTAATAAGGTGTAGGTGCTTGATGGGAGCTTGGCCAAAGCATATTTCTAAAAGTCTAGTATAGATTCAAATATGTATACATTTTAATTAGGAAGAGTGATCGAAACCAAACGTTTCATGGCTTCAAAATAATAATCAGCTTGTTTTTCAAGTAAAAAATCAATTGCGTTCTTATAATGGTATACCAACAAATCAGTGAGAGCAGGGTCTTATTCCACATCCAGATTGAAAATTACAGCTTGTCTGAGAGTAATCATTGTGTCCATGTATCCGAATATCATTTCATTGCAGCACCTAACTGGTGTTGAGCTCCCCTTTTCAGTCAACCTCGCCTCATTTCTGCTGGTCCCATTCGAGCCCACAAAAACAAAGGTCACGTTGAAGTCAATTTCCTCAGTCCATGCTCAGAGAAATACCTAAGCACAAATCATGTTGAGTTTGTGTAAAGAGCCATAAAACCTTCAGAGGCACCGCACTGGGGTCTCCGTTTACATCTCCTTCCTTTTGATCAGCCTGAGCTTCTCTCCTGAATGGCTAAAGAAATGCCTGACTACATATGTATTACAACCCCAAGCCAAAGCAGAAAATGTACCGAAGGCTTTGAGGGCATTTCTCAGAAGACACGTTGTGCAGCAGGATGTTATTTTCTGTCTGCTCGACGGGGTATCCCATATTTATTGTTGTGGGTCGTTGTAAAGGCAGAGGTCTGATGTGATAAGAAGCTATGGAGCACTGCATTGCTGCGGCTGCCGTCCCCTCCCCTTCACCCCATCACGCGCAAACCCGGGGATTCCAATTTCTTTCAGGATATCTTAGCTCAGCTTCCTCGCTGCCCCCGCTGTGATTTTGGAATATCTCACCTTTTTTCATTCCTCCTTCCTTGACAGTAAACTGCTGTCAGGCGCTTCAAGGAGAGATCCTCCTTCCCGTCAAGAGGAGCCTTTGAAACGCACTCCTCATCGCCAGTGTTTGCGACTCTGGTTTCCCAGTACAGATGATTAACAAATGATTCCAGCCATGTGGAAAGCATAGGCTGCTGTGTGTGAGAAAGGGAATGCCAGGAGCTCGCTGATCATCACAGCAACCTAAAGAAGCCAAACATGTAAAAATACTGATTGATATGGCAGATTAGATCACAGCTTTCAGGTCTTATTAGAATTGCCTGAAGTGGTTGATCTTTGTAGGTTAGTGTCAACATTTATAGAGCTGGAATACAGATGCCAGCTAAAGATAATGCAACCACACTTTTCCATTACAATTTCAAATGAAATTTTTTTTAGGGCTGTGCAAAAATTACAAAAATTGTGTTTACATAATATATTTGTGTGTGCTGTATATAATTATTTTGTGTATATAAATACACACACATGCATGTATATATTTAAGAAAATGTGTTATTCATATATACAATATTTATATTTATATAATATAGATTATGCATGCATATATATATATATATATATATATATATATATATATATAAATATACATACAGAATTTAAGCGCAAATAATTCTTAAATATATACATGCATGCATAGGTATTTATATATACAAAATAATTATATACAGCACACACAAATATATTATGTAAGCACAGACTTTTATTTTGGATGCGATCGGGCCTGAAATTAACACCCGACCACCTGCCAAATGCGGGTGAAATTTGCGATTGGCTGGTAACACTGTCAATCTACCTGGCAGGTAGCCAATGAGAATTGAGTTATTCATTAGGATTTTTACATTTCAACGAAGTCCGCCATTGCGTTGAACTTTAGCTAAAATGTGGCGGCACATTACTGGGCTTATAGAGTTATGTTTACTTGACAGCACCTAAATGTGTATTCTTACAAGTTAAAGAACAATATTGTAAAATTCCCGTTTTTTTCACATTTATGAGGCAAAAAAATAAAAAATGGGTGGTAAAAAGTCTCCATGGCATGTGAATTTTTAAATCCACCTGCCACAGTGGCTGGTGGCCGAAAAGTTAACTTCAGGCCCTGAATGCGATTAATCGCAATTAACTTTTGCACAGCCCAAATTTTTTTTTAAGGATTTTAAGGATTTAATATTATGGTATGTACTGTATCACAGAGCTTTATTGAAGCATCATTAAAATTCAAACTAAGGGGGGCACATGCTTCCTCTGATTTTTGAACCAATCAAAGGTAAAAAAAGAGTATAAAACAATATTTGCAAAATCTCACATGTTTACATGTTTAAATTTGTTTCACATTTCACTAGGCGCGTTTCCATTACAGATTTGCGCAAAACTTTTGCGATATTTTCCAAATGTCGATAAAAAACTATTGCGAAATGACGGCATTTCCATTAACCGATGTTATGCGACTAAAACGTCTTTCCAAAATAATGGCAACGGACGTTGGTAGGTTTATAACCTACATCACAGCCATGCATCGCACTAGACATGTGACGAATTGCTTTGTTGCTTTTTTGGATAAAAGCGTCTTCTACATATGTAGCCTAATAAATGTTATAATAGGCTAATGATGTTAATTTTTATTATTATTATTTGCGGACACGGACCTAAAACACGCGCCGTCCTCTTAATTCAGGTGACTGTAAATGCGCAAAACCCGTTTCCATTGCAGTTTTGCGGAAAATTTTGCACAAAGTTTTTGCGAAATTTCCATTAAGCGTATTTTCATGTCGCAATTTCAATTTGCGCAAATTGAAGGGTAATGGAAACGCAGCTACAGATCATTTGCTTCATACTGCCAATTTGTCAAATCTTTTTTGAATGTTTCTTCTGTACACAGATATATGGCAATCACTGACTGTTGAGTTCATTTTTGCTTCATTTATTTAAATACATTTGTGTTGTCTTGTGAAAACTTTACTTCTAGACTAGAACATCGTATTAAAGAAATAACTACAACTTACATAATAAATAACTTACAACTAGGTTAAAAGTTGGAAAAAAAGTAAAAGTTCACCCAACCTAACTTAGCCAGTCTAATTGTATTTTCAAAATATTTATATCAATTTCTTCCTTCTTTGACCATGTTTCAAAGTATTTTCTAAAGTGATAATCATGGGTTTCTCTCTCTCTATTCAGGTGTTGGTGTGTTCACTCCTCATAAGTTGCTGTTGAGTGCCTGTACTGAGGCAGGATGCACCAACACTTCCCAGGTTACCCTGTTCACAGGTCAGTTGCCCCCCACACACGTAGAGCCACCCGTCCTGACCGTACTGGATGCCCGCAGTATCCACATACAGTGAGTATTAAAAAATAATCTTTTGAGTAAAATGTTTTGCCTTTAGGACAATACTTTTAATATGATGAGCATAAATTCAATTATAAAAGTTATTATGCATGACTTTTTTTTTGACCAGTTTAAAAAAAAAAAAACAAAAAAAAACATTCCACCCTCACTAGGTCCCGTCCTTGGGCAGCACGCACACATGCACACTAACGAGGCATGGACAGGAGTGAAGGTGGTTGTTCTCACCTTTTAGATGACAATGTTTTATCAGAGAGATACGCTAATGAGGTGACGGACATTTGCTCTCTGTAAGAGGACGAAACACATCTCAGGTCTCGTGATTCCTTCACCATTATACTAAAACTAAGCTCCGCGTGTTAAAACCGTAACCCTCTGAAGATGCAATATAACCCTGTTTAAAAAAAAAAAGTGGCCACCAAAAAAATATCAAACAAGAGCGATTTATCTGACCAACCCGTATGTCAAATTTGAGAAGCTGTCCCTATCCACCGCATGGGTGCATTAATCAACTGAGTGTTTTCCATATAATCATAAAGTACGCCCCTTCCGCCAGTCATGCCATTGGCTGTTTGTCCTTATTGTCTTTGCGTGTCCTCTGGCTGCAGTCAAGCGACCAGGGGAACGGAGCAATGGAGCAGGCCTTGATTTAGGAGCTAATGCTCAACTCCTGCACCCACACTGGACCATCTCATTGGACTGTATGAAAACGCACAGTCCGACCTTCTTCCAGCCTGTTTAGCATGCAGAAATTTCTCCAGCGTTTGACCCCTGCCGCTTGACTTAGAGAGAGAGAAGGGGGGGAGTCTACAGAAGATTCTTCCCAGCAACCTGCACCCCAGGCCTATAGCAATCTATGTGAAAGCCTTTAGAGGTTCATCTTCAGCTGCCCCATCTCCATCACTTAAGAACTATCCGGAGAGGGCACCATGCCACGCAACGACGTGAGGGGACAAGGAGAGAATAGAAGGAGAGAACTATAAGGGAGTTAAGGGGCAATGGGGAAACTGAACTTATGTACACTTTATTTTAGGCCAAGAGAAATGACAGAAGCGCTCCGGCGCATTTCCCATCAGAAAGAAAATGTCATCACTTTACTGAATGATCACAGGTGGGAGAGAGCGAGAAGGAGAAGGCCATGAGGAGAATATATATTTTAACTGTCACCTACAGCACACCGTGGTAAAACCCACCACCAGTTCACCGCCATCCGAAAGTGCCGATTAAATTACTCAAACCACCCCACCTCCACCGGGTGCCCGAGAAGGCCTGTAATACCTGGAGAGAGAGCTTTCTGTTAGCATTCACATTCATCTCAATGGAATTTGTTCGGTTGGCTCACCAGACGCGCGTGATTTGAAATCTGCCATCTTTGCTTAACGGTGCTCAGAATGTTTCGTCCCAATCTACTGAGAAGTAAAAATGATTAATTAATCTGGAGGCACAGGCAAATTGTTGCCTTGACAATTGTGATTGACATGTGGATAGTCCCAAACCCTTCGCTAGCAATTATCTTAAGCTGTGATGCCATGCTTTTATAAAGAATCTGGGCCTTCAGAAGATATTATTCAAATAAATTAATACTTTAATAAGCAAGGATGCACTGAATTGACAAAAGTGATGTTTTATTATTCCATCAGTAATTTATTAAATTATTTTTAAATAAATAATGCTTTTCTTTTCAACGTTCTACTCATTAAAGAATCCTAAAAAAAAGTATCACACAAATATTAAGCAGCACAACAGTTTTCAACATTTATAATAATAAGAAATGTCTCCTGAGCACTAAGGCTGCATTTACACTGCAGGTCTTGATGCCGAAATCCGATTTTCTGACTATATCTGATTTTTTTGACGACTTGCTTACATCATCTTTTAAAAGTGACCCATATCCGATTTTTGCATTTACACTACACTGCTGAACCTACCAAATGTAGACGTTCTGACCCGGGAAATTAAGTAAAACAGCACGAAATGAAGCACGAATAAAATCAGCCAGTGTTTTTCTTTCCACAATATTTTGAAAAGTCATCAAAACGGCGGAGAAAAAAAGAGGAGAGGCACTGTAGCCACGAGCACTTAAACGATGCCTCATGTCTTGTGAAATGTCTTCAAATACGGATTTATTTCTGTAACAACCCTGCATTTTTGCCTGCACTCTTCGCCCCAAACACTCAAAAGACATGAAACCTCCGCATTGCTCCACTGTGTGTATCCTTTCTTCCATGGCGCCTGTAATCGCGCACTTTTTAATGACGGACGACTCGCATTTACTGGGGAACATCCGATTTGTTGCTTACATGGCACACACAAATGCACGTATCCGATTCATATCCGATTTATTACCACATATGAATGAGGCCTTAATCCGATCTGAGAAAATCTGAATCCATGCGTTTTTTCTCCTGCTTTTGTCATATCCGATCTGTGCCACATGAGAGGAAAAAATCGGATTTGGGTCACTTGAACCATGCAGTGTAAACGAGGCCTTAATCAGCACAATAGAATGATTGCTGAAGGATCAGGTGACAATATATTAAAATAGAAATACAAATGACTTTTTTACTGTATTTTGACTAAATAAATGCAGCCTTTGTGAGCATAAAGACTTCTTTCAAAAACATTTTTTTTTTACTTTAAAGTGGTTGTCAATGGTGGAAGATGCTTGCATGGTGTAGTTACACCATCTGCCAGCAGGGGTTGATGAGGACCAAGTTAACTTGCAAAACCTTGACCCCTTGGCCACAACATTCCCTCTTTCTTATCTTTCGGCAATGTAGCAGCCTACCTCAACAGCCTTCATTTGATTATGCTCATTTCAGGCATTGAGGAAGGAAAAAAATACAAGCCCTTGCTTTTTATTCTCCTGCTACCTCTGTATTAATGGCAGTGGAGAGCTTGTGATCTCTGTAAGCCATTTATTAAAAAGATGTATATGACCCAATTTGTCTCATCACCGATTTTCATAACTTCATTATGTATCTGCTCTTATCCCGATGGCAGCGCCTCAGAGGGAAACTCACCTTATTTATTGTCTTCATCCGCCAAGAGGGGGGAATGGTTATTGCTTTATTTCCATTGGATATTTCAATTTGAATGGGACGGGAAGCTGCAATGATGATAGAGGGAGAATGAGAGAGGGAGAGAGAGAAGGAGAGAGGTTCGGGGGGAGAGAAAGGCAGCATTGTAATTTGACATTACAGATGATATCTCTCTCCTCTCTCTTTTTTTCTCTCAGGGTCTAATTGTGGATACAGTGCCTTTGAAAGGTATTGCCTTGTTAGCAGAATCGTAATAGGAGAGGGTGAAGGATCATATGTGTTCAATACTCTTTTGTTGTGTTGCGATTTGCCTGTGAGAAAGGTTGCGAGACCCCCGACTGCAGGATAATGCACAAACCGAATATCAGCAGAAACACGCTGCGTGAAAGTATACGGCACCTTGAATAAATGAGAATAAGAGAGAGAGAGAAAATCCTCTCAATACGACATTAACTCCTCAGCACCTTTACAGTGAATTAAAACGGTTAAAATTTGCAAATATGTATGTTGTTCTGACGGAACCAAAATTATGCAAGTTATAGTGCAGTATTTCTTGTATCGCCTTAATAACTGAATAGCAATTTTTTTATTGTAGGCCTACATATACAAGGTTAAAATAATGTATATAAATAAAAGGCAACAATGTACAGTGATACATGAAATATTATTATGTTTATATATATATATATATATATATATATATATATATTTTTTTTTTTTGTGAAAGTCTGCTATCACTTTTGATCAATTTCATGTATCCCTGCTGAATAATTATTTTATTTTATTTTTTTATATTTAATGTACACTTTTATATTTAATGTACACAAGTTAAAAAATAAATAAATATATATATATATATATATATATATATATATATATATATATATATATATATATATATATATATATATATATATAAAATTTTTAACACTGACACCACCTTAGCTTTATTGGTTTATTATATGTTATTTTGGATTATACTGACAATTTGCTCAGAAAGGTTTTTTTTTTTACGTATTACAATTGATTAAACTGACATATCATTAATAATATAACCAACCGCTTATCAATTTTACTATGAAAATGTCTTAATGGCCGTTGTCGTTTGCCTTTTAAAATGCAATTAAATTTATGCCTAAACTAAATTAATCACAATAATGAATAAAGTCACCTGCGGGTGTGTTTGCTCCATGTAGACCAGGAGGCCCTTATGAGCTTTGTACTAAATTAAGGAAACAAAGAGGGTCGGAGAAACATCAGGTCAAACTCAGTACTTAGACGCTTGATGATTCCTCTCATCACACAGGAGGTTACTGTCCTATTTCCCTCTTTAAACAACATAGATGATTTAAGATCATGTCTCAGTCTTGACACCATTACCTTCAAAAGGAACATTGTCTCCTCTAGTCGTTGAACTCTTCATTTGAGGATTCAGACAAATGCACCAGTCATTTTAAAAAAAAAAATTGTGTCGTTAACAATGATAATGCAGACTTTTGCTATTTGTTAGGATTTCACACAAAAAAGAGTGACCGTAACTTCAATGTTTTGTTTAGTCTTTTTCATTGGTATGTTCTTAATATAAAATTGAACGTATAATCTTTGTTTTTCTTGTTTACATTTTAATGAACTGTTATATAATGACGATTTTAAGTTTACAGTGCATCACCCCTAACTAATTATCAACTTGTCAAGAATGAATTCAAGGTCTCTTTTTCACTTTATTTTGTGTGTAGTTGTCAGTAGACAACTGTCTTGAGGCCTAAACCACTGATAATTGAAAGTAGATTTTTGTAAAAAAAACAAAAAAAAAAAACAATGAAGTACAGAATATTTTCACAACCTTGAGCACTGGGCTAGTAATGATGATTAATAAACCCTGTTACCTGATAGAATGTTTAAAAACGTACTTTAATAATCGCCAAATTGAAAATGCATAATGAAACTTCTGTATTAAAAGTCAAAAACTATAAAACAGCCTAAATGTATTCAATGAGCAAGAAAATACACACAAAGGTGAAGAAATGAAATGGCCACTCTCTTCCTTTTTGAGTTTTTAATTTCGCCTCTCAGACGTCCTGTGCGATTCTGTCTTTCAGATCCCTCAGTAGATAGCCGTGTCCTCTGTTCTAAATTTAGCAATGAGAAAGTCAAGCTACAGAGTGAAACGCTCACCCACCAGGCTTTCCTATTTTTGTCCGCACATCCTCGGACAGAGTTATCATGATCATGCTTATTAGACTCTATCCGGGTTGTGGGTGGTCCACTGGTTTACCTGCCACTGCTGCTGCTGGGCGTACATACAGCTCTCACAGGGGAAGTACAGGGGTCATGTGACAGGATATCAGACTGTGTTTTGTCTCTGGTGTTCTTTAGGTGGGCCGCTCCAGTGGAGGTGAACGGCCTGCTGGAGTTCTACACACTGTACCAGTCTGCCTTAGGAGAGGAGCCGGCCGTCGTCTATAACAGCTCTGAGCTTTTTGAGGATTATACAGTGCGGAACCTCATCCCGGGATCCACCTACCTGTTTCAGATAGCAGTGCGTTCCTGCTCACATGTTTCACCACACACACACACACAAATGACAAAAAAATGGCTCAACATGCTGAATATCATGTCACTGTGACTTTCATTTCATTTTGCCCTTTAAATTTATTAGAATGTAAGCTAATGTGGCTTTTTTAAAAAGTTAATATTTAACTTTTTAATATTACGCTAATTGAAACCTGAAACGTTCATTACTCACTGATTTGGATTCAACAATATATCGTACTCGTCTAAGATTTTTAATCTAATTTCTTATTATTTTTAATTTTCTATTTCAAGAAACTTAAATTTTTAACAAAATGTAAAATAAATTTTAAATAATTGTGAATTATTTATACTATTTAATTTTTTGTGATTTTGTTTTGGAATTCTAAATTTGAACATGGTCAAATGTGTTGCGTCACCATACAGAATTAAAAAAGGTTCTTATTGCCTGTTTTCTATATTATTTATACTGATTTGGAGTTTTGAGTTTTATTGAAATAAATGTAATAATTTAAATGATTAGAAAACATTTTGATTATGTATTTATGTAGTATTGACTAATTAAGCCTCAATGGAATCTGTTGACTTTTCTGCTGAAATATTTGGTTGAATTTAAGGGAATATCTCAAAATTCCCCTGATAAAATGTGCTAAATTGAGCTAAGTGCACTACAATTTTCTACTTCATTATATAAGTTGTAGGGCTGTCAAACGATTAATCGTGATTAATCGCATCCAAAATAAAAGTTTGTGTTTACATAATGAATGTGTGTGCACTGTGTATAATTATTTTATATATATAATTACACACACATGTTTGTATATTTTTAAGAAATATTTTCATGTATATACGGTATATAGATTTATATATAATTTATATTATATATAAATATAAATATTTATTTATAAATAATATTTTTTCTTAAATATACATGAGTGTATGTATGTATGTATATATATATATATATATATATATATATATATATATATATATACACACACACAAAAAATAATTATACACATTGAACCCACATATATTATGTAAACACAAACTTTTATTTTGGATGCGATTAATCGTTTGACAGCCCTAATAAGTTGTATTCATTATACTTCACTTTTTGTGCATTATTTTTAAGCATGTTTGTTTTGTTTATGACCTTTTGACCTGCAGGCGTGCACGGGAGGTGGATGCACCCTCAGTGACCCCAGCGTGGCCCACACTGAAGAGAGTTCACCGGAGGAAGTACCTGCCCCCAACATTCTGTCACTCTCCCCACACTCCCTCAATGTGTCCTGGACCCCCCCTCTAAAGCCCAACGGTGAGTGGGGTTAAAACTAGTGCCTGGCAAAGGTGAATTCATATTCCAAATGGCCGTTTAGTTAAGGGTGCTTCATGTTTAATGATGGGTTAGCACATAGAGAAGGGGACAGGAAAGAGGAGCACTTTGTGTGGCGGTGCGACTGGGAGAGTGTGGTAGAGCAAGAGAGAGCGAGACAGAGGAAAGGAGGGTGCTGCGTTTTAAGTGGATGAAAAGTGCTCCCTTTTGACTGATGCTGTGAACTGCAGCTTTAGCAGTGGCTGTCAGGGGCGCAGCAGCAGGTTCGTTCACTCAGCCTGAGCACCGGATGGGGGACAACGCTTTGGCCCTTGGGTTTGAGAGCAGATGCAGATTAAGAAAAGTGCTTCTAAAATTAAATTCTTTATGCATATGAAAATCTATTGTATTTAGTATCTGACTATATCATTTTGCTTTATATAAAGAGCACAGTACAAAAAAAAATGATTTGTATTCATTAAATAAGTCTCATGTATGAGTCATTTAGTAAACAATAGTTTTTTTTATTTATTGTTTGATTTTTGAAAGGGGACATTATTTATTATTAATATATTATTTGATTGAATCAATTGATTAATTCATTATAATATGATTTTTGAAGTGATGGGTGGGTTAAGGCAGTTAAAAGGGCCTTAATATGGTCTGACATAGTCTGACATAATCTGATATGAAAATAGTTTTCAGCTATTGTGTTTTGAAAACAATTAATTTCATCTCTCAATCATGTGCAGATATAAACTGTAATTTTGGTCCAATAAGTAGTCCAAATAAATAAATGTATTTGTTATTACTGCAGGGCACAATTGATTGAACACTATAAATTATATTGCAGTTAAATTATAAATTTTTTTATACATGTTACATTTAGAGGAGTGTTCAAAGTCTTCCACATTTTTAAATTTTGACAAAAAAAATAACTTAGTCTTGTCTAAATGTTAAATAAAAAATACAATAAAAATATAGTTTTATGGAATTATTTGCACGATTCAAAACAACAAATCTGCGCTGAATTAGATACACAATCTGAAAAGTAATTGATTGAACACTAGAAATTACATTGCAGTTAAATTATACATTTTTTATACATGTTACATTTTGAGAAGTGTTCAAAGTCTTCCACATTTTTAAATATTGACAAAAAAATTACTTAGTCTTAAATAAAATAAAAAAATACAATAAAAATATAGTTTTATGTAATTATTTGCACGATTCAAAACAACAAATCTGTGCTGAATTAAATACACAATCTGAAAAGTATGGATAAAATCTCAATGATTACAGAAAATACATCGTTTATTAGATTTTTTTAAATCTAATGTATTATCCATCTCAAGACCTACTTAGTGTATCATTATACAACTATTGCAAATTTGATTTATTTATTATTATTTGTGCATTTTTAGGGTTAGTTAAAGCCCAGTGTGTTTGTTTATATCTATTTCTTTGTGCATTGGGCCAAGCTGAATTGTCCTCCTTTTAACTGACCGGTCCATCTTGAGGGGTGTGTCCTGCGAGCAGCTATAAAGAGAGCAGGAGCAGTATACGGCTGTGTTTACATGTTTTACAGCACTCTTTCCCTAATGGCCGGCTTTAACAGAGGGCTTTAAACAAAATGGCCAGTTTACACCAGGGCATGTGAGGAAATCAGTGGAGCAAACAGTGTTTGGGTATTAAAACGTGTCCTGGAATAAAGCTTTGTGATAGAGGGCAATTTTAGCCTTCATTGCAGAAGTACAGTGAATGCCACAAGTTTTTCTTGATTTTCAGGCATTAATGAAATTAATTTATTGTATTTTGGCTGATGTTTAAATCATTTCTTTAAAGACATTATGTGTTTGAATTATTGACTGTAGTTGGTCTTTCATGCACTGATAGGACATCTATCGCATTTTTGAAATGATATGAGAGATTTACATGTCGAGCACAACCTGTATTCCCATGTATCCTATCGCACATATGCTAAACGTGTATTAATTTCCTCCACAAAGGTGTGATTAGCAGCTATGGTCTTTGGATGGATGGCACGCTGGTGCAGAATTCGTCCCTGATGGGCTTTGAGGTCGGTGATCTGTCCCCGTGGAGCCTCCACAGCTTCCGTGTGCAGGCCTGCACAGCTCAGGGCTGCGCTCTGGGGCCCCTGGTGAGAGTCCACCACATTTACATTATGTTAATTCCTCCTCTGCGTGTCAGATGGCAGCTCAACATCATAAAGGTGATCGATTCACTTTGTTCAATAAAGCACCTTCTGCTCACGCTTGACATTTGGTATAAATGCCACTCTGGGCTGGTTACTGCTTTGATGGGCTATATTTGGGCATTTTTCCAATATGTGTGCAATATTTAGTCAAATGGCCAGTTCTGCAGACACAGCAAAAGTTGGAACAAGCAGCGAGAGGTTGAGTGGCTGTGGTGTCAGACTAAGATGTATCCGAATCATTTAGTGGACAGATGGTGGAGAAAATGCCGGCTGTAAATTTTTATTTTTATATTTTCCCCCCTGTTTTTAAAATTAATATAATACCACTTAAATGTTACATGCTTGCTTATGGATTTAAAGCGAGTTTAATAAAAATGTTAGTTCTGGCAATGTGAATTGCCGCTTCAACCTACACTACAGTTTAAAAGTGTGGGGTCGGTGTGATTAAATGTTTTTGAAAGAAGTCTTTTTTTGCTCGCTAAGGCTATATTTATTCGATCAAAAATGTATTTCTATATAATATAATATATTACATTTATTTGAACAATAGGAAAACAGTAATGTTGTAAAATGTATTCAAATTTCAAACAACTTTTCTATTTTAATATTTACTACGTCATTTATTCCATTTTGTGATCAACCTTAATACATTTATTTTTATTTAATTATTATATTTATATACTAGGGCTGTCAAGCGATTAATCGCATCCAAAATAAAAGTTTGTGTTTACATAATATATGTGGGTGTACTGTGTATAATTATTTTATATATATATAAATAAACACACATGCTTGTAAATATTTAAGAAATATTTTCATGTATATACTATATATAGATTTATATATAATTTATATTATATATAAATATTAATATTTTATATATACATATTTTTTTTCTTAAATATACATGCATGTGTGTGTATTTATATATGTATACAAAATAATTATACACAGTGCACCCACATATATATTACGTAAACACAAACTTTTATTTTGTATGCGATTAATCGTCTGACAGCCTATATATATATATATATATATATATATATATATATATATATTTATATATATATTTATTTATATATATATTTATATATATATATATATATATATATATATATATATATATATATATATATATATTATATATATATATATATATATATATTTTTTTTTTTTTTTTTTTTTGTGAAAGTCTGCTATCACTTTTGATTAATTTCATGTATCCCTGCTGAATAATTATTTTATTTGATTTTTAATGTTTAGTGTACACTTTTATATTTAATGAACACAAGTTATTTAAGTCAGTTTGAGTAAAACTAAATCATTAGATTTATGGAGTCACTTTCTCTCTTTCTGTTGTCAGGTGGAAAGCAGGACTTTAGAGATGCCTCCCGTTGGTCAGGTGACCCTGTATGTGTTCAGCGAGACGCCACATTCAGTGCGAGCCAAGTGGGATGCTCCAGCTAAGCCCAACGGCAACCTGACCTACACAGTCCTCTTCACCGGGCCAGGTAAATCAAACTGAACTGTTACACCTTCACCCCCTCCTTCAGTTCCTCAGAGTAAACGCAACACTGCCTCCCTGCGTGCTGCCTCTGCTCCTTATATTGACTTCTACTGTTTTCCCTTTGTTTGTTTACAAACAAAAATGTTGAAAGTTCAGTGAACCTTAGCACAGCCTGCCTACGCAGTAATGGGCTTAAATGAATTGTTGTCGGCCTCCATTTTGCTCAGACTGACTGCCGGGTGCTATCGCAGGCCGGAAGAGGCTTTGTGAGGACACTCGCACTCATCATGCACTCTTCTCCTCTCGTTTTTCACGAGATGAGAGCGGACAGGTTTGTTAAAAAAGCGTAATGGCACGTTCAAAAGGAATCTCCCACTGGTCACCAACCTGATCTCTGCTGGAGCTTCCCTTATTGTGGTTAGAGGATTGTTGTAATGAGAGGGTGAGGTGGAAACACACGTTCTCTATGTAAATCTTTCAAGATCATGAGGCAGCTTGGTTCGCATTGTACTGTACATACTAAACATGCATTTGTACTGTCTATGCCACTGCATATATAGCTTTATATATGGCTATTGCCTAGTGGTTGGTGCATAATGAGCTGTAGCGCTCATGCCAGTGACAAGTTCGAATCCAGCTTGCAACATTTACGAATCTCTTCAAAAGGCAAATTCATGGCAAAAGGCCATATGATATACATTACTGTTTAGAGGTTTGGGTTTAGTAAGATATTTTTTTAAAAATATAAGTAATTTTTTTAATTCTGCAAGGATGCATTTAATTGATCAAAAGTGACCGTAAAGACATTTATAATGTAAAAAAAAATAATCTATTTCAAATAATTGCTTTTCTGTTGAACTTTCTATTCATCAAAAATTTCTTCTTGAGGGCCAATCAGCATATTAGAATGATTTCTGAAAGATCATGTGACACTTAAGACTGGAGCAATGTCTGCTGAAAATTCAGATTTGTCATGACAGGAATAAATTACCTTTTAGAAATATATATATATATATATATATATATATATATATATATATATATATATATATATATATATATATATATATATATATTTATTTATCTATATATATATATTTATTTATATATATATTTATTTATTTATTTATTTATTTATTAAAAACTTTTTAATAAAGTAAATGCTGCCTTGGGTAGCATAAGAGACTTATTTTAACAACATTAGAAAATCGATCTAAACTTTTAATAGGTAATTTATATTTAAAAAGAGCAACCAAACCTTTTCCATGTACTGCTCCATAGGGCGGATTTGATCTATTTTCAAGATTCAGTTTGCATTCATATACTTGTCAGTATGTGAATGAATTGGGTGTAATTTTTAACCCTGTTTCCCCCATTCTTTATTTCACATATCCTTCTGGTTGGCATCCAAAACTCTGTGTATTCCTGGTCAAAGTCCAGCCAGTCTCAGATGAAAAGAGTGACCTGCACCTCTGTGTGTCAGCACTTCTTTTTGTCTGCCAGGCCAATAGAATAGATTGTCTCTCTCATTAATCAAGAGTTCATCTGTACAGCTTACAGATTCTACACATTTAATCCTGCCAACTGCGTGTGCTTATTACAGTATGTGTGTTTCACTAGTCTACCTAAATGAATACATTGACATTTTTATACAACGTAATCGTCCATGATCAGCAAATTATAAACCTTAATGTGCTTGCTTGTAATAATAAAAAACAAAAGAGAAACAGAGGTTGATTCACAGACTGCCATATTACTCTGTCAGCGTCTAATTAAGCTGAGCTCACCTGATTGTTAATATTTGTGGGAGATCGCTTACAAAGCAATCAGCCGGCCACTTTGATGGACTCAGGCCTTACCGTGTATATACTTCTGCTGCTTTTATGGATAAATAAGAATCAAATTTGTTAAAGATTTGCCATTCAGCTATAGTTGTTTTTTTTTTGTTTGTTTTTTCTGTGTGCAGTTGACTTGTATACTGCTGAATATGTAACTTAATATATCAGCAGTTTGCTGTGGATACTCTCAATTTGCAGTTAATCTGAGGTAATGTGCTAAATATTTTATTATTAGTAATAGTATTATATTTTCTATTGAATTAAATTAGTTTATTTTAACGATTCTGTTTCATTGTGTCTTAGAAAAGATTAAGACACTTGTGATTCAGATGTTCTGGAATGATTTTGGTGTCTTGTTTTGGGAAATGAATAGTTCCTACATGATGGCAACACACTTCATATGGTGGATATCTTGGTACGTCGCCACTCGCTGGGCAGCAGTTTTCTAGGTAGAAAATAGGCATACATGTTGAAAAACTGTATTTGCCTTATCAATTTTGATAACATATTTCAAATCATCAGGACAATCAGACATCAATAGTTGCATAAAGTTTCCTTCTTAAAGTCTAATCAAGCTTAAACATGAGTTTTTCAGGCATTTCAGAGTAAACAAACTCAATCAAAAAGGTGTTTGGCAACCCTTTTTCTCTTCATACAGTCCCTTGTCAAACATGTTACTTTTTGTAATGTATCAGATTGCCACTTTGATGGACCTTACTTTGTTTACTTTGCACTGGCTACCACTTACGGCTTGCATCAAGATTAAGACATTGACTACGTTTCCATGCAGACAATTTTCGGGTTATGGTCGGGTTAAGGTCACTGTTCGAGTTTCTGAAACATGAGGAATAACCCGTTTACATGCCATGCGTGAGTAGAGAGAGTTTCTCCTGTATACATGGAATTGCAATATCCCGTTGTAAACGGCAGGGCGCGGTTAGCGTCTAGATGTACGAACAACCTTAAGATGCAATATGCGTCATTTCCAATTATTTCTTCCTGTATCCAAAGACAACAACAGCAGCAGCAGCACACAGATAATGAATAGTTTGGGGCAGTTAGCGATCGCCTTTGTTTGCACCTTGATGCTGGTAACGTTACTGACCTCGCTCCAAAAGTATGCTGTGCTGTGTCTCGCCTGGTCTCGCCATGTTTACTTCCGGTATACTGCACGCGGATTTTTGTATGTGCCAAGAAGTTTTTCTACTCAAAAGACCAAGATTCCTTGCGAATAGAACATGCGCAGAATGCTAATAACTATGGGCATATGCCAGATACGTGTTTACATGACCGAAAAATCAGGTTAGAAAAGGGATACACCAGGCTATAATATCCCGGTTTTTAAATCCGGGATATGAGCATATTTGGGTTTTTGCTGGTGTTTACATGGCCGTTCCCGACAGGGTTACTTGCTAATAACCCGGTTTTGATCGGGTTATAGGGCTTGGGCTCCGCGTTGCATTCTGGGACGTCAGCGGCCATGTTGACAGCTTCGCAAATGTAAACATACCAGCAAATCGAACGAGGAGAAGCAGCTGAGATGGGAGAGAGAAAATAAAAAAGATGTTAAAATCCCTAAAAGGATGCTGAATTTACCGAGATACATTTAATAGGGAAACCAGGGACCGGTATGTGGATAAAACAGCACTTTTAACGGGTTGGATCCATTTGAAATTTCCAACAAACAGTGGGAACACAGTGCGTTATGCTAACTTAATCCAGACAAAAGTAAACTGGCTCCACCTAGCTGCTAGTTTAGTGACCGTTATAGTGCTAACAACCATTCACACATGTAATATACTTTTAACTGTGTGTTTCAAAAGTGTAGTTAGTAGAGTAATGACGTCACGACGCCCAAGCCCTATTGGCTACATGTAAACGTAGTCACTGATGCTTGCATATAGAACACGGGCTCTTCACCCTCTTACCTCCACCCGCTCTCATGAGTCTACATCCCCTTCAGAAGCCTGAGGTCAGTAAGTACCTTCTCGGAGAGGCACAAAATCACTTCCCAGAACGTTTCGTGGAATGATCATTCCAAACCTATCCGGAATGCCGAATCCCTGACAATATTAGAAATGGCTGAAAACTCATCTCTTCTGTCAGCACTTAACTGCATCCTGCTTAACAATAAATAAAAATACCCCATATGCTTTCACTATTCCTTAATCTCTCCATCTTCTAGCTTGAACTGTTCTAAACTATAGGCCATTGCACACTGAGTCCAAAATTCGCATCCGAAATTTTCGCACGTAAAAAAAAAAATTCGACCTCACGTTATGTCAATCATGCTTGCACACCGCCTCCGAAACTTTCGTCCGTCATAAAATTAATCGGATCGGGTTCGATTTTCTGCGTTTTCGCATCCAGAGCCAGCATTTTGAGAGTTTTTTTGACAATTCAGGGCCGGGGGAGCTCGTCCTCAAATCATTGCACATTTGTGCGGTGCTTTCAGTTTCGGTTTTCAGTTCGATCAAGTGTTTATGTTCTCTTCTCTATATTGGATTATGAAATTAATAAACCTCCCCTTTCAATCAGATTGAAATTTAGGATCGAATAAGATGTGATTGAGCAGCCAATTTGATAACTAATGTATTATTTGGGCACAATATATCAGCCTAGTTGTTTTGTCTGCCCAGCGCTTCAGACCGGGCGTGCGCGGCGTGTGTGTGTGTGTGTCCATACCTTAGACATACTGCCAGATCTCCGTTCAGAATCGATTGGTTCACGGAAATTGGTGGTCTTGTTTTTAATATGTGGCTCCAGAATCGCTAGCAAAGCATCAAACTGTCCCACTGACATTCTGAAGTAAATTTTGAATCGCTAGGGATAAATTCGCAACTCCTTGATAAGGAGGTGAAACTCTCCTTCCTCTCGGCGCAATTTCAGGATTGGATGGACGTAATATTTTCTCTTTCTTCTCTTTTCAATAAGAGAGAGGGCAACAAAATCATCCTCACTGCTTGACGAATCCATTTGGTATTTTTGCGTTTTTTTCCGCAAATGTTTAATAAATACGCATCGGACTCGATGTGCAAGGTTTCTATGCGTGACGAATTTTCAGGCTGACGAACACGAAAAAACGCGTCCGAAAATTTCGTACTCAGTGTGCAATGGCTTTATGTCTTAAACTTTGAATGACCAGCACTCCTTGTGTTTATTGCCTCTTTATGATGAATCGCTTGTTGTAATACTCATTTGTAAGTCGCTTTGGATAAATGAGTAACTGTCAATGCACTTCTGTTACTCTTGCCATTCAGCCATTGCTTTCTTCCGTTGTGTCATTGAGTAGTATGCTGCTGAATCTGAAACTTAATATACCAGTGGTTCGCTCATGGATCCTCAGCTTGCAGGCCAATCTGAGGTAGCGTGCAGCCCAGCAGACGCCGAACCCGACTTAAAAGTAGCAATCTGACAAGCAGGACGAGCAGCTTACGGACTCAAGATTGTAATCTCCTAGTACAAGCAGATGGAAGTGACCTCTCACAAAGGCAGCCACGTCCCCCCTCTCATAGAGCAAGAGCTTTGAAGTATTCTTCTGAGCAGAGAGAGCAAGATTATGATGTGCAGGGGATTGATTTGAGAGAGTGAGATCACCGCCAGTGGACTCTTCCAACCAAACTCCTGTTTTCCCTTTGCTGTGCCATGCAATTGGTGCGCATTTGTTGTTGCTGTTTTTACAACGCTACCTCTGATGGAGATGATGGCTTGTGCTAAGTGTGAAGTAGCATTTGTATGCTTTTTCTTGGCTTCTTTGATTATATCATTGGCTCCAGAGGGTTCAGCACTGTTTATTTTTGTATTATGGTGGAGTGTGCAGTTTGAGAGGAAGAGATTGTTCACACCAAGCTAGCAGGGTCAGATCCACAGGCGTTTCTCTCTCTCTGTCTTTTGTGCCAGGAGAGAAGAGTTTAAGCGATTTCTCCCAGTGGATTGCTGGAGAATTTATCGGCGGGTGGCTGGCTATCACAGATTAAGGGAAATGTCGATCAGTAATGACCCCTCTACATGTTAGTATTGCAGTAAAGCCAAGCTTTTATGTCAAAAAAATCGGAGTGGGGGCTATTACACATGACAGGGGTGATCAAGGGACTGTGGACCGAGGCTAGCATTATTAAATATTGACTACTCCTGTGATTTATGTAGAGCTTCAGGGAAAAAGTGACTTTTTAACCGTTATATATTCTTTAGTCTCCAAACCCTATCATTTATCTCTTTGTGGAAATAAAGTGTGTGTTGGCTGCATATTTCTTACTCCCAGTTGAAAAAGGGGGAAAAACTCTTAAAAAATTAGACTGAGGCTGTTGCGGCAATTCGTTTTATAAACCGCCAAAAGCGGAATAGGTAAATTGGAAGCAATTATAAGATTTGACTAAAAAAAAGGCTGAGCTAGTTATAAATGACAGAGAATGATTCTTTGAGGGCATAGAGCTCAGATAAATTAATTTTGCTTGTTTATTTTTGCTTAAACAAGTCATTTTAACAAGTTCTGGGTGTTTTCTTCTTTCATTTGCACAGTAACTTAAAATGTGATCTAAAGACTGAAGCAATGGAGGAGAGATACATTTGTGGCTTCCAGTCATTGGGGTACTTCATGCCTATTGATTTCTTTATGATGCTGCATTTAGAAGCCTTTAGATGGGGAAAGGGTGGAGGTTATGGACTTACACACACGCCTCACTTCTTCCTCTTCCCGTGAAGGTAGAAGTCTATCTGGTCCAGAGGAGAGGTGAGAACTTGGGGAATTAATTCCCTTTAATTTGCAAGCAGGGCCGTATATCCTGCGGTCAATTGCATTACAGTAAGTGGTGGTGGCTGGGGACTTGGAGGCTTGGCTCTTGACCTCTTGGTTAATGTGCACACATGCATTGGTCTGACTGAACACATTACAACCAATGGGTGGGAGTGTTGAAGAGATGTCTTTAAATTTCTGTAATGGTAATTCTGTATTGGTAGGTTGAAATTGTGGTGCCTTTTTTAGCTTGTACTATTGTTAATGTTGTGATGTAATGGCAGGAGCAACATATTTTTTATTGAATTGTGACGTACAAGTGAAACAGATTATTGGAAAAAAAAGTGATTCTGTTCATTGGTTGTGGATTGGATGTAGGCAGATCTGAATCTTAAAGCAGAAGTCTGTAACTTGTTTTGGGTAAAAAATGATCCATAATACATATTTATACATAAGAAAATACATAACCAGTCAGTTTTCAAAACTCTCAGCTTGCCTTAGCTCGATTCAAAGCGGTATGCTTGTAATAATGTTTTTTAATTCCAGTGGTACTGGTGGATTTCCGCGGAGATTCGAGCATGTCTTTGCGTCATTACGTCACATCTGTACACATAAAGGAGGAGTCTCGAACTAGTATAAGCTATATTGCGTGTGAGGGTGCTGAAGGTGGAGATGTATAGCCTTTTCTCACAGCACTTGATATAATTAAACTTATCAATTTGATGGCGGATTCACCCGCTGTAAAATGCAAAAGATTTCGTTCAGACTTCGAAGTGGCTAACATACAGAAAAAGAGACTGCAACCAGACCCATGCGAAAACAAGGATAATATTTTGGAAGGACATTACATGTAGTCACGCAATGCTGACACTTTTAACATTAATAATTTGAGAACAAATAATAATATGCACGGTTTTGTGTGAGATGATAACTTATAAGCGATTGTTACAGTAGATTTAATCAGCACGATTTACTGCAATGTCAAAACCAGAACAAAAGTGGATGTTTCTTACTAGTTTCTAGATTGCTTACATTTTCTGGTGAAGATTATTATGTTGGGCATACTTCCAAAAAGAATAATCTGTGATTCTGAATGCCAGTATCCACACCGGCGCGATGATTGACAGCCTCGCAGTCTCCTCAAACATTGTGTTCATCCACACTGTGCCCATGTCGAGGGTGTTGAAGTACAACTCACGTAAAGTTGATAATTCCGCGAATGACTGCAATTGCAGATTTCGAACAGAGATGGCGACAAAGATGTAAAACGCCGGACTGCAACTTTAAGTTATGATATTTTTATTTAAACCCTAACCCATCACAATAAGATCAAAAACATGCATTTAGAAAGTAGACTGGGTGGATTTCCATTTAATTTCATTCATTCCCCTTGTGAAATGTGTAATGCTAAAACAATGACTCCTTTTAAACAGTTTATCCACACCTTAGTTGCTATTCAGCAAACAAGTAGATAGTACCACCCCAAACTCATGCCATTGGTTCAGCCAGTGTTGCTGTTGTCAGGCTGACTGGAATGGTCAAACAAAGCAATGTTTTGATTCAGAGAGACAGTGTTTATAGATATGTACAAGTAAATCTATACTAGGTCCAGTAAAATCAACTAGACTTGCATAGTTGTCTCTGCAGATTAAGTCAAATAGGCGAAAGATTTTTAAAGAACGGTTACACACTTCACCTTTAAGATGTGTCTGTGTGACTCGTGGTCTTATTTGGGTTGTGAATTTGAAAGGGCAAACATATTTCTCTTTGGGGAAATTTTAGAATCCTTTCATTGCGTTTTATTTCGATAATGCTTATTATGGCTAAGTATGTGGGCATCTCGGTTATTTTTAATGGATTTTCTTTGTTTCCTTTTTTTAATACAGCTCTTTATAAGGCTTTTACCAGATTGACAATATGCTCACTCAGTTTTTTTTTTCTGCCATTATTTATATAAATAGTATTTCTATTTTTGCTGCTATTTTATTTTCTCTGTGGATCCGGTTTCCTGTGTGTTGAATCAATGTCTGAGCTGGCAGAGCAATCAATCCCCATTTTTGGATTAAGACCCAGACAGCCAAAGCCTGGGCTTCCCTGTGTCAGCAGGGCACTGTCGGTTCACACACACATCACCCACCACCACACACACAGAAAGTGCAGATTGTCCAGCATCCTCTCAGTCTAAAAAGGGTCAGGCGTGCTTAAAAGGTTTTTTTTAGAAATATTAACATTATTTGTAAAATAACTTTGATCTGTGAACCAAAATACCCATGTATCATGCTGACACCTCACTGTCAATGATCCAAGAAAATTGGATCTGTATTTAGAAGCTTACTTGGCAAAGTGATCATCATCCAAGTTCCTGAAGTTGTCCACAGGTCAGCGTGGCTCTGATCCTTTGATGGGGCTTTGTGGATGTTAAAATTGTGTCTCTGTGTGTTCCAGGTCAGAACTTCAGCAGTTTCGAAGCACCAGAGACTGAGACGAGAGAGCTGCTCAGCACTGGTAAAGAAGGCCAGTGGGTTTCCATAGGAGGACTGCTGCCATATTCTAATTACACCGTGCTGGTGAAGGCCTGCAACAGTCAGGGCTGTGTAGAGAGCTCTCCCACCAGCGTCTCTCTCCCACCAGGAGGTCAGTACCAAACACAGCTTTCTGTAATAGAAACAACTTTTACATTTGTTATACACAGACTAGGTGAATTGACACATGCCACACATTGATTCTGCATTACCCTTAATTTAAAGTTTGTAACTTTGCTTATCCACAGAGAATTGTTGTTTTTTTATTCATTTAATTTTTATTCAAATTTTATTTTATTTTGCAGATACTTTTATCCTAAGTTACTTGTATTACTAATATTCAAAGTATAACTTTCATCAGGAACATTTTGTTTGTTTATTTATTTAAAAGGGCACCTATTATGGCATTTAAAATGTTCCTAATATTGTTCTGGGAGTCCCTAATAACAGTTTTAGATGAATGCAATGACAAAAAACCCTTTTGTTGTCTTATGATATGCATTTATTTTTACCTAATTTGTCATTTCTGTACAATGACTCATTTTTCCAAACCACTCCTTTGCGTGACTTAATCGCGGTGATATGGTCAGATGACCCAGTCAGTTATTGTTTGTTAGCATAACGCATAAACATATTGATAAAGCACTGCAGTACTACAAGACGCTCTATTCTTTATGACAACTCCAATGACAGTGACAAACATTTCACATATTTAAAAAATTGACATTGGAGAGCCTAGAAGCTGCGCCGAGACGTGAACTTACACACCACACACGCGCACACACACATACTTATCGCGCCTTCCCTCCTCTGCGCCTCGACGCTACAAAACCGTTCAAAATCCATAAAAGCAACAATTATTAATAATACTTACAGGTTGTGATTTAGAGGAGGAAGCTGATTCCATATACACTGGGTAAGTAAGTTACTGAGCCCGCCTTCAGGAACAATCAGCTTGCGAACCCACATTTTAATTCATTTATGTTTTTTGAATCGATTGTCATTAAAATGATGAGAACACAATCTGGTCTATACTGTTGTGGTCTAGTTGTAAATATGAACTCTGACCACCAATTCTTCACATACTCGTCCCTGGTAAATGAAAACAAAGTGGCTGAACTGTCTTTGCATTGTAGAACACACGCCGTCTTCGCCAACATGATGCTATGATGAAGTATTTGAATGTGTAGCTTCAAGTTTACACTTCCGTCTGCACGTGCAGTAACTGGGCGCGGCCAACATGTGTCTACGTCACGACGAACCAGCTAATGACTCGTTTCAAAAACAATTCATTTCATAGACTTAGAGTTTAGCTCTCACATTTGAAAGACAATAACTTTATATACAGTGCACTTTCAGGTATAATTATTTGCAGGATGTTTTCATTCCACACCATATGAACAGTCATTTTCAAAAATCCATGATAGGGGCTCTTTAATGATTTATTCTAAAATTAATTATTTTCATTTAATTGATCATTTTTGTTTAATTATTTAATTTATTTGGGGTGGAAGAGGGCCTGCTTTATTGAATAATAATAGGAGAGACATGACGTAAATACTCGTGGAATCAGGACATGCTGCAGGCCAGACTCAAAACTGTTCATCTTGAATTAGCATTTAGCATCACGGCTCAGCATATCTGTAGCATACAGTATATGTGGAAAAGTGTTGCACCTTGTCTCTTTTCTTTTTTATGGGTGAAAAAAAAGAAATTATTAGATAATGAAATATGAAATAAGAGTCGGTTGGAAGTTATGGAATCTAAATGATGTTCAGAAATCTCATAAAGTCCACTGGCTGAAACGTCAACATCTGCCAGAAAGCTGACAAGAAAATGATTAGTGCAGTTAGTTGTAAATCAATATGCGGCATCTCCCTGGGATTTTGTACACAAACCAAAATGATGCAATCAGCTGATATTGAATTTTTCCTTCCAAAACATATCTTCATTAGTAATGTGTATTTCCTCATATGCAATTTTGAAGGCATAGAGCATAAAAACACTGTGTTTCCATAATATTGTCATGTTCTTCATTAACTGAATGTGTGTAAACTTCAGCCCCAGATTCATATTTGACGCAGAGCTACAGGCTCTCTGCACTAATGTTTAATCACATGCCTTCACACAGGCAGAGAGCGAGCTGTTTGATCAGGCTAAATCTATGGGCCCCGTGAACGCGGCTTTGTATGAGGCCGGCAGGGAGACATTGGACATCTGCTGGCTGACAGAGAACGATGCCGCTGCTGGTGATCTAAAGACATGCCATTTCCTGTCTATGGCAATGGCAGATAAGAGCGTATGCACACAAGAGTAACCACTATAAGTTTATTGCCACACTAAGGAGCCACACTTTCCACTGTTAAATTGTTGTTGATTTTAATTATGACTCTTATGGCTCCAGAATGTTCTTTTTTATGACCTTCTCAGGCAAATGAAAGGTAACAACTCATTGGTTAAATAGGCCTTCGTCCATCCTTCCTTTACTTAATGGTGTGAGAACTTATTAAGCTGATTTATACAGAGAATGGCTGTTGGGAGGCATGTGACGCGCACTGGGTTATATGTGTTTAAGCGAAAGGTAAATTACCATGGAGGAAATAAAAAGACAATTTAGTGATTTCTGTCTTCCCAACCCCCATTGTGTTCAGTGGGAAGAAATGGTTAAAAAGAGGGTCAATGGACACGTGTTTCAGCAAATGAGAGTAGATGTTCAGTGCAAACATTACAGCGTTATGATTCATGTTAGAAATTTTTTCACTTTCTTGTTACTCTCCCTCTTACTGCCTTACACCCTGTGTCATAACTACGTGCAAAGTGATGGTTTTCATCCTACTGGCTGTTTTCCTCTATAAAATAAATATTAGCTACACTGTGTAACTCTTTAGTTTATTCTTAGCTAAAAACACTTAGTTCTTTCAAAAATATATGTGCTCATTAATGTATATTTACTTCGTTGAAGTAATAAAGTATTCTCCTGAGTGTATAATATGGCATTGAAAATACATACGGGTAAGGGGTTCTAAATGTCGGTCGCCATGTTGCCCCTCCATCTTGAAAGTACATTAGCCAAAGAGGGACATACCCGTTAATTGAAGCTTCGCCTTTCGCGTTTACGTTTGAGTTAACACTCATGGACTTGAGGCCGAACAGGAAGCCATGTTAATCTTGGACTACATTGAGCACCGTCAGGAGTTCAAATGAAGAATTGAGAGGAACAGAAACTAATTTTCCCTGGATGGTCATATACCTTTCACCCACTAGATGGGGGTAAAAATCACACAGTGTAGCTTTAAAAATAATTAAATCATTTTATAATAATTAATAGCTTCCTGAATTCTATTTCAGATCTTTCCCTTGTTACCTCTCTCATGCCTGTTTCTAGCTGAGGGATCATCGGACCGATCACTGTCGCTGTTCGAACATTATATTATGTTATATTATGTATTATAATTATTTTAAGCTTCCTGAATTTCAATTAAAAGCTCTTGCTACTCCAACACTCTTATACCTGTTTTAGCCTGAGGGATCGTCAGACATTAACTTGTATCGTTTGTCTCATATATGTACAAGTAATGTGACCCTTATGTTTTGGCCAGATAAAGCTGCAAATTCCCTAGCCAGGACCGCGTGAAATCCGAGCGAGAAATGGCTTTCGGCTTGATAACCTGCTTTGCTTAAACGTTCTATGACAATTATTATTCTGTCTGTACCTGAAAGGAGAATCATTTTCCTGTAGGGAAAAGAAAATGAAGTTGCTCGGACACAAGTTTCATGTACAAACATCAGCGTTCGAAACCCTAGAGCTCTGCCATTGTCTCATCTCTCACGGAGGTGAACGTGAGCGCTCATTCCCAGAGGAGTGCGTGATGGATTGAGGATTGATTCGGTGGAATGGGACATGGCCTTGCATGTTCTCAGATGATGAAGCTGACCTGTAAACGCCACTCCATGTTAATGCCCAGCCTTTAAATACAGACCAATCTCTCTCAGACGGCTCTCGCTGAAAAAGCGTCTGCACACACCCAAGTTAAAGTTCTGCGAAATTGTTCAAGTTCAACACAAAGACATAAGTATAAATTTTAAATACCACGCTTTTCCCCTCCACTTCTTTCAGTAGATCTTTTGGTTTTGTCTGAGCTGAACTGAAGCCTTGTCTCAAACTGTCCTTGTTATATCAAAGAACAGAAGGAGTAGAAGGCTTAGGATACAGACGAAACATAAAAGTGCATAGTTTAAAATGATTAGTGACACTTTTGATATACCTGAGGAAGGAGGCAGGTGAAACAAAGGAAGCTTCATGCCGACTGTTTGATGAAATAAGGCTGTGAGGAATTAACTCTTTTGTCAATAGGTGTCTTTCTCTCGTTAGAAGAGGAGCACTGTCTCTCTCTTTTTCTCTATATAAACTTTAGGGTAGAAATCAAATGCTTTGAACATATTGTTTATTCCTCAGTGTGCAGAACATACAGGTTAACGCCTGTATTTTTTTTGGTACAGTAGTCGAGGGCATGCAACCATACACTAAATGAAACATTTTTTTTTCTGTAAATTTTTATGTGCCCACGTAGAAATGAGTAAACGATACTTTTTGTTCATTTATACAGTTATTTACAGTGCTAAATTTGAATGATCACTTTCATTTCATACAGAAAATGTCCCATATTGCTACTGCTGTAGACATTCAGACACTCTTCATTCTAAAATGCAGCTGCAACGGATTATATACTTCTTTAATTCACAGCCTTTGATTTAATAATCGCAATATAATGTTGATAAGCTTATTGTGCCATTGTTTTTCATAGACTAGTCCTGCTCCATGCCAGCAAGAAACATTCTAACCCTGACACAGTGTTGGGAAAGTTCACTTTCTACATGAACTAGTTCAAAGTTCACACATTTTAAAATGAACTAATTCAGTTCATAGTCCATACTTCAAAAAATGAACTAGTTCATTCATTGTTGTTTTTTTCCCCATATGATGCGAGCCAGACTGATCTCATGAAATTGCGTATGACAATTCGATATTTCCATTTCTGGCGTGCTATCAAACACGCATAATCACTTTTCAGCGTGTTCATCTCACGCCGTCGACTTAACGTTACATTACTGTATATATAAATATACTAACTTACCTCAACCCCGTCCCTAAACCTACCCATCACTGGGGTTAATAGCATTTATGAGCTTTCCCCTATCCTAGGAAAAGAAATATCGCTCCCCAGATGTAGATCTACATTTTGCTTAGTTTCGCTCTGACATTTAACGGCGTGTACAGACACGCAGAATCACTTCGGACATTACTGGCGTGCAACATTACGCGCATACACGCGGATAGCTGAAAATGCATATATAACGCCACTTGATTTGAAAGTGGCGGTGTTTTACGCAAGTATTCATGATGTCATGTTGCGTGAGCTGTTTTTACTTATTATCATTGCCACAGCCCATATACAACCACACAACAATTATTTTATCGACGGGCAAAGTTTGCACAGAAATGTACGATTTTTCCCATCCTTACTGACCTCGCTCAGAAAATCCCGTTTGAATGATCTCCTCGCTCGCTGCTTTGTCGACTGCGGCCGCGGTGTCGAATACTGGTGGCTGGTGTTGCCAGATGTGTTTTTTTTCGCTACATATTCTCTTCCGTGAGCACTTAACATAACAAAAAAAACGTTTCTTTAAATCCCTGCTTATCTGGCTTATGCTACCCCATGCAATGTCTGAACTTTGTATTTTGAGGACTTTGCCACTGTCGCCTTGCTTTGCCTTGCTTTTGGCTTGCTTAGTCGGGTTTTTACCATTTAACAATATTACTTATCTGTGTTGTACTTCTGTCATGTTATCACTGTGAAGCTGCTTTGATACAATCTGTATTGTGAAAAGCGCTATATAAATAAATGTGACTTGACTTGACTTGACTTGACTTTTTTTGACTTGACGTTGTTTTTGCCTCTTCACGATGACTCGCTTGGTTTAGTCCTCAGTTGTAAGTTGCTTTGGATAAAAGCGTCTGCTAAATGACTAAATGTAAATGTAAATGTATTAAAGGGTTCATTCACCCAAAAATGAAAATTCAGTCAGTATTTACTCACCCTCATGTTGTTCCAAACCTCTATGTGTTTATTTGTTCTGCTGAACACAAAGGAAGATATTTGGATAAAAATATTTAATCAAACAGATCTCAATCCCCATTGACTACCATAGTCAGGAAAAATACATACTATGGTAGTCAATGGGGATTGAGTCTGTTTGGTAAAAACGTTCTTCCAAATATCTCCCTTTGTGTTCAGCAGAACAAATAAACACATAGAGTTTGGAACAACATGAGGTAGTGATCTGACAGATTTTGATTTTTGGGTGAACTAACCCTTGGCTTGTTTACATGTGTTTTAGTTGGGTTTTCGCCTGGAAGGCTCTATGGAAATCTGGCACCCTATTGTACAAAGTTAAACTGAGAAGAGCACGCATTCAGCAGACACCAGAATGAGCGCGTTCATTGTCTAACGTTCATCAGGCAGTAATACAGTACGTTCAGTTTACGTTCGCCCAAAATATGAACGCGTTCATGAACTATCGTCAGGCACAACACTGCCCTGACAGTTCAGAAAGGCCTTCTGTATTGTAACATCTAGCCCTATAATACCATAACTGAATCCACAGAAAGCCTTTTTAATACAGAAGTATGCTTCTTACAAATATCACGTTATGAGGTAGAACATAACAAATATGACTTTTGTCACCTTTTATTGAATATTTGTGTGCAGTTGGTGGTCTCTTGATAAATTCAGTCAGTCATCTGTGCTCTTTTAGACTGTGTGTGTGTGTGTGTGTGTGTGTTGGTGTTGAGGTCCAAACTATGTAAAGTAGTATTGGCATCTCTCGAGCTGCGGCAATCTGTAGGGACATGGTCCAGACCTGTCCATATGCTACATCATCATCATTATGTTTATGACTGGTTGGCTGGGCTTTGCACTGTTCATTCCTGCCCAAAAGCCATAGCAGCAAAGGCAGATGGAGGAAAAGAGTGAAATGGCTTTCATCCCCAAGTCCATCTAGCAAAGCCCTATCCACTCTTCTCAGAGCAGCAGCGGCATCCTCTCTGCCGAGCTTTTTCTTGCCTAATACTAGCACATGGACATTATGAAAATTGCAGCTTGGCAGTAAAACTAATTTTGGACCTCTGATTTGAGTGATGATCTGACCCCCGCTGAGCACGAGCCACGTCCCCGCACTCGCATGCCAGCCTGTGTAGGGTTTGGTTCAGACATCCGCATCGTCTCTACCTTCTCCGTTCAATCAGGCTGTCACCCTGTCCTCCTAAATGACGCATGGGTACGTCAAGACTTTTGAAAGTCCCAGCAACAGCTTGGCATATCCATACTCTTTATTGACATAATTGGCAGTTCCATCGCTCATCAATCAAAGTATTAACATCTTTTTTTCTTGCTTTAATGTCAATGAGTTGATCTCATTTTGTTCGTTCCCAGTACACCAGAGACCACGAACCAGGAATTTAGTCTCACCCTGATAACCCCATTTGTTTGTTTGTTTGTTTTAGCTTTGGCCATCACACGCGTATTCAATTCTAATTTGTATTCTATCAAGGCGATTCTATTTCAGTGGGGCCAAAATGACTTAAGTAATCAACAGTTATTGAGTTCTTGTTGCTGGACAAGAGGAGGGTTGATTGAGAATGAGACTCACTTAGGGAAAGGACTTCACTTGAAGCATTGGAGTGCTGTATTATTGAGGCTGATTCTGACTAGATTGCTCCTCAGAATAGATGATTTTTGCCTGGAGTCCTCCCTAAGCACTGAGACAAGACTCGGAATCAAGTTGTTTTCTTTTGTGATGGCTGAGATGTTTTCATGTGCTTCCAGGCAATTTTGTAATATAGTCTCAATGACTTGTGGATAATATAAGACATTTGCAAATCATGAGATCCATGTTGAAATGCAGTTACAGTTTGGTCAAAAATTATTATTATACAGGTATTTTTAGCATTTTGTTTTTTATTTGTTTATTTAAAACTATTATTATATAATATTAATTATATTAATAATTAAAATTTATTTATCAAATATAGAAAAATGGTATTCATTATTGATGTAAAATATTGATATTGTGAAACTCACAGATGTTATTTGAATATGTGTGTATGAGGATATGTGTGGCCACTGAGATTGTGTTGAGGACTTATGACTCTCGCAGTAAATAGAAGCCACAGTATTATCCGCGGGGTTGATGGTGCGTTGGGTTAGAAGCGAGGCGAGGAGGCTCAGAAGGGGCCAGGAAGTCCTTGTAAATCAGAGGCGCAGAGAGCTGACCGCACCATTAGACAAGTGCCATTCACATTCTCCGCCCGTCATCTTGACTCTCTCTCTCTTTAAAAACAGAGGAATTCTCTGTCCACTCTCTTTGTCTGTCCCTTTCTCTCTCTCCAATCTGTGATATGCACAGATTAAAGACTGCCCATTGGCAGAATATTAAATCTTTTAAGCAAGAAAAAAGGAATGCACTGTATTTACTTGTACTATCTGAAAAGAATGTATATAAATTTCAGATTTAAAAAAAAAAGTGTAAGCACAGTCTTTATATAATATATTTTGCCATTTCTTTCAGCAAGCTACACACTACCATTCAAACATTTTTCGGGTTAGTAAGATTTTTTAAATGTAAAATTTAAATAAAAAATAGTAGTATTTTTATAGTAGTATCGACTCATAAAAATATAATGAAAAGTGCCATTTGAAATTTTCTTCTAAAATGACCATTTTTATCAGAGCGTGTATATTTACGTTCAGTAAATTCACTTAAATGGCAATGAAGATTACCTATTAATTGTCATTTAAGTGAAATTACTGAACTTAAATATACAAGCTAAATAGAAATGGTCATTGAAGAAATTCAAATGGCATTTAGAGGCCATTTATATATATGGCCATGTCCCAATATCCGCACTTCTGCCCTTGTGCCCCTCAAATGCGCGTTCTCGCTAAGGGGTGCAGGACCGTCAGGCTGTCCCGATCCTCTAATGTGTTCTCCAGGGGTGATCGTAAGGGCACTTAATGCACCCTTTTCGCAAGTGTGCATCAGACCTCACTTTGCTGTGGGATATTACCCAGAATCCTTGTAGTGTTGTGACGTTTCGAACAGCTAACCAATGGGGAGAACGGTTGCTATGGTACTGTTCGGGAGCGCAAACTCCGACGAGAAAGGTGGTGAAGTGTTCTTCCAAGGCGGCGAAATGTAAAAATATTAGTATTATTAAGTTACGAAATGTAGTTTTAAGAGTTTTTCACTCGAGAATATAGTTGTTTAAACCTCAAATCTGTGGTTTATTTATAAAGATAGCGCCTGTTTAAAAAAATTGATCGGACATTTTCGGAGTTCCAGGTGATCACCGGGCGGCGGGCCGGTGCTCAGCGCTCTGTACCCCGCCTGCAACAGCCTTGCCCCGGCTAGTCATTCTGACGTTTCCCGCGGGCTCTCTGTCTAGTGTTTAAACATGAGCTATAAATCGGCTGACATCTAACGGGCGACCTTTGGTCTCATTAATCTATTAACTTATTTGTTCCCTGGCAAATCGTGGGGAAAGTGAAGTTTTATAACTATATTTAGACTATTTAAATGTAACGTTGTAACGTTAGCCTGTTATATTTGACTGAATCTTTTAACTTGCCTTATTTCTTGACTTTTACATCTTCTTAAACTTTTTAGGCTACTTATACTTTAATAATGGCTATTGTTGATCAATAAAACTGAAATTTAACAAAAGACAGGGTTGTGTCATTTGATTTCATATAAGAATATTTTAATATATAGCCTATATATATATAAACAACATGTATTTTTTCATGAATGGGGTGGGAAGAATTTCATTATCAATTTCCATAATAACAATTAAAATTGCATTTCAAAATCGCTGTGAATACGGTAAGGCAGTATAAGCTCAGGTAAACCTCAATCACAATTTATCTTTGCCAAAACTGTTTTAATATTAATAACATTAAAAGAAAGGTTGGTAGCTAAGAGTAAAAAAAAGATATTGATTTTTTCATTCAAAGGATTGTGTCATATTACAGCTATTATAAGCAGCACACACATTAGCCAAATTAACCAACCCTTGCTGATCACAACAGAACTGACGTATATTTTTGACGTGTGCAAAACTGTCCCAATTCTGCTCTTCACAGCCTCGGGCCCTTGCGCACTTTCTTCGCTAAGTGCACTTTCAACAAGTGTCCACTTCCAGGAAGGCCTTAGGGCTCAAGTGAGAATTGGGACTGGGCCATATACACTCACCGGCCACTTTATTAGGTACACCTGTCCAACTGCTCGTTAACACTTAATTTCTAAGCAGCCAATCACATGGCGGCAACTCAGTGCATTTAGGCATGTAGACATGGTCAAGACAATCTCCTGCAGTTCAAACCGAGCATCAGTATGGGGAAGAAGGTGATTTGAGTGACTTTGAACGTGGCATGATTGTTGGTGCCAGAAGGGCTGGTCTGAGTATTCAGGAAACTGCTAATCTACTGGGATTTTCACGCACAACCATCTCTAGGGTTTACAGAGAATGGTCCGAAAGAGAAAACATCCAGTGGGCGGCAGTTCTGTGGGCGGAAATGCCTTGCTGGTGCCAGAGGTCAGAGGAGAATGGCCAGGCTGGTTTAGAGCTGATAGAAGGGCAACAGTGACTCAAATCACCACTCGTTACAACCAAGGTGGGCAGAAGAGCATCTCTGAACGCACAGTATGTCGAACTTTGAGGCAGATGGGCTACAGCAGCAGAAGACCACACCGGGTGCCACTCCTTTCAGCTAAGAACAGGAAACTGAGGCTACAATTTGCACAAGCTCATCGAAATTGGACAATAGAAAGATTGGAAAAATGTTGCCTGGTCTGATGAGTCTCGATTTCTGCTGCGATATTCGGATGGTAGGGTCAGAATTTGGCGTCTACAACATGAAAGCATGGATCCATCCTGCCTTGTATGCAACGGTTCAGGCTGGTGGTGGTGGTGTCATGGTGTGGGGAATATTTTCTTGGCACTCTTTGGGCCCCTTGGTACCAATTGAGCATCGTTCCAACGCCACAGCCTACCTGAGTATTGTTGCTGACCATGTCCATCCCTTTATGACCACAATGTACCAAACTTCTGATGGCTACTTTCAGCAGGATAATGCGCCATGTCATAAAGCTGGAATCATCTCAGACTGGTTTCTTGAACATGACAATGAGTTCGCTGTACTCAAATGGCCTCCACAGTCACCAGATCTCAATCCAATAGAGCATCTTTGGGATGTGGTGAAACGGGAGATTCGCATCATGTATGTGCAGCCGACAAATCTGCAGCAACTGTGTGATGCCATCATGTCAATATAGACCAAACTCCCTGAGGAATGCTTCCAGCACCTTGTTGAATCTATGCCACGAAGAATTGAGGCAGTTCTGAAGGCAAAAGGGTGTCCAACCCGTTACTAGCATGGGGTACCTAATAAAGTGGCCGGTGAGTGTATATATATATATATTATTATTATCATTAATAATTATTATTTATTATTTTTATATTATTTTTCTTACCAGGGCTACATTGATTTGACCAAAATACAGTAAAAATTGTTATTTTGTGAAATATTACAATTTAAAGGTTTAATTCACCCAAAAATGAAAAGTTTGTTATTGATTACTCACGTTCATGTCGTTCCAAACCTCATGTCGTTTATTATTTTATAGATAAAATAATAAATTGGTGCAAACAAAGCACTCATGTTGCTTCATGAGAACGTTAACATGAACAAAAGCTAAACAGACATGACAGCTGAATTACTCCAGTTTTGCACTTTGTCCAGTGTTAGATGACTTTAGAAATCCTTTAGAAATCATTCCTTCAGAAATAATTGTAATATGATGATTTGAAATATTTATTTTTTTGTTTGTTTGTCTTTTTTCCAATGTTGAAAGCACTTAGTGCTGCAGTAGTGTGTATACGTTGACATATATTAGTCATTGAAAATTGTGTTTCTATATCAGTAATGTTAATAGTTTTTTATATTTATGTTTTAACTTTTGATAAATCCAAGTTCAGATAAATATCTGTAACATAGCTGAAATATAATGTCGCTAACTGGTTGAAAACCATTCTTTCCCTTTAAAACCCTTTCATACACATTAGGTCCTCCATAAACACAATGTGTCCCATTGCGAGTATTTGTTGTCCAGCATGTGTTGTAGTGTGTATATATACAGTAAGCTCCCATCCCCAGCAGTGTTTCTGCCCATGTTCTTCAGCATATGCTGCGCCGTTCAGGTCTTTTCTCTGCTCCACTTCACCTCTGTATCCTCTCCACATACAGCTCCAGATGGCCTTCTGCCCCCCAGGCTGGCAGCTGCCACCCCCACCTCGCTGCAGGTGTCCTGGGCTGCTCCAGCGCGCCACAACGCTCCCGGACCCCTGCGTTACCGGCTCCAGATGAGAACTTCAGCTTACCCACAACTTCACCAGTAAGCTCAGCTCAACAAAGCAATCAAGACCTTTTACTGTGTACACATTTACTTCTTCTACACTAGTGCAATCATCAGTGAACAATAGGACATTTTGTGCTGAAAATGCAAAATGATTTAAGACATTGAATCTGGAGATGTGGGATACACAGGATCTAAAGAGAAGAAAGCAGAAGTTATCTTGTTGTAGAGCAGATTTACAGGAATATCAAATAATAGGCCTAGACCAGGGCTGTTCTTATGAAAAAAAAAAAAAAAGAAACAAATGTTTTATCTAATATGTATGCATTACATGCTCCCTGACAACAAATTGCAATTTAATCAGAAATAGGGGAATTCTCATTCTGTTGTAATAAATAAATGACTAGGCGCATGTATTATATATCACCCTCATTTCCTGGGATTCTTTTGAAATGTATTTCATTGTTCATGTGATTTATTTATTATACTCCATGGTAAATTTGATCGTGAAGCTCGTGGAAGTTGACGCTCCTTAAAAGCCAGCAAAGATCTGTTCCAATCAGCAAGACAGTAAGCCATTTAATGCAGCATGATTATATCTATTTTTCCATTTCAGTTCAATAAAAATATCAGCTTGCATTTTCACCAGAATAATAACACATTCTAACCATAGAAGTTAATGCACACATTCAATCCTAAGATCACATTTGATTTGATTTGCTAACTAATCAATGGAAAAGTTATTTTAATCATTTTAAAGGACCTATTAAGTCAATATTGGAACTGCAGTCTTTATCGAAGAAAAACAGGCTAAATATTGCTTATCCTGCACCACACAGGGTTTTTTTTTTCAATGAGATGCCCTCTAGAATGGGAATAAAGTATGAACACCTTTTATTATTAAACTTTTGTTTATCAAGGACCCATTAAATTGGTCAACAGTGACATTAAAGACATTTATAATGTTACAAAATGTTTCTTTTGAACTTTGTATTCATCAAAAAATGCTGAAAAAAATCAATAGATCACGGTTTCTAAAAAAAATATTAAGCAACACAACAGTTTTCAACATTGATAATAATATGGAATGTTTCTTTGAGCAGCAAATCAGCATTAGAATAATTTCTGAAAGATCATGTGACACTGAAGACTGGAATAATGATGCTGAAATTTCAGCTTTGCCATCATGGGGAAAATTAACATTTTAATATATTTATAAAAATAGAAAACAGTTATAATAAATGTAATATAATTTCACAATATTTTCCAGTATTTTTTTTAACAAATGGATGGTTGAGCGTAAGAGCTCTTGCACAAAAAATGTCCTGCACAAATTTTCTATTGCAATAGGAAAAATGTCAACACAGGGCAAAAAAAAAAAAAAAAAACTTTTGTTGGAAGTCGAAAAAATGAAGATTCCAGAATGCAAACCCATCTACTGGATGTCAACTAATCATTTTTGCCATGTAACGCTGTTAAGTTTAGTATAACGTGTTTGCGCATGTACATTTATTTCTGTCTTCAGGTTATTGGACAATGAGACAACCGTCTTTAGTCACATGGTCAAGGAACTGGAACCCTTTACAGAGTATCATTTCAGACTGCTGGTGTCCAACAGCCACGGAGAAACCAGCAGCCCATGGGTCTCTCTTTTTACTGCGCAAGACAGTGAGTTTCACAACTGACACACACACAATGTTCACAAACACAACAGAAAATCATTAAGCACACAGACAGTGTGTTGTGTTTAACCACATGTCAGGCGGTTCCTCTGTGAGGCTTGTCCAACAGAAAAGAGCAGGTGTTGGAGAGAGAGAGAGAGAGAGAGAGAGAGAGAGAGGGCCAGTGGGCAGAGATCTCTAGTTAAAGGTACGCCTCTTCCACATGACCTTGCCGGTGTCATTTTGGACTGATTACTGTAATAGAATCATATTAAGGATCATAACAGACACTCTCTGCTAAGTTATAAATTAATTATACTTCAGCCTATTAGCACATACTGTACATTATAATTACTGAGCCAGTATTTGCATACACTCAGATTGCACTGTATTATGGACCATCACCTCTTCATTATCATGCTTAGAGAAAACCCACCTCCCCCTCCCTACAATGCCCTGCAGCACTTCACAACTTCTGCTTTTGGGAAGAGTTTTCCCTCCATCTGAGGGCTGAACTACTGTGAGCTGAGTAATATTCACAGCCTCATTGAGACTTTTTGTTCAGTGATCGTGTCTTGGATTCTGCTTTGGTCTACTTGTGTTTCATCATGTGGCTGTATACTTGATCTTGCACTTTGCAATTAGCATTCTTTATGTAGTTCACTTTAAAAGAAAAACTTTTGCTGATAATTTACTCACCCCCATGTCATCCAAGATGTCCATGTATTTTTCTTTCTTCAGTTGAAAAGAAATTAAGGTTTTTGATGAAAACATTTCAGGATTTTTCTCCATATAATGCACTTTACTGGGAACCAACCGGTTCCAGGTCCAAAAGACAAACTGTTCAAAGGGCTTTAAACGATTCCAGACGATGAATAAGGGTCTTATCAAGCGAAACGATATCTCATTTAATCAATAAATTACAAAGTTTAAGTTTTATAAGCTCAAATGCTCGCTCTTGTTCTGTGATGCATCGTTACATGACTCTACTGTCTGAACTCGTTCATCAAAATAAACAAATCTTTTTTTTTTCAGAGTCATTTGGTTCATTCAAGTAAAGAAATTAACAAATTGACTCAGGAAAGATTTGTTCATTTTGATGAACAAGACTTCGAACCAGGAGAGTCACGAACGCACATCACAGAACAGCGCAAGGATATCATAATCTACAGTATTATTTATATATATATATATACACACACACGATATTTGGGCTGGAATTTGCTAAGGTAGTGTTTCACCTCTCATTTTTGCTTTGGGAGCTGATGTACCAAATATGGTAAGGGGCGTCACATTTCCGTCACACGCCAGTTTTGGGCCAGTTACAATGCACTGGATCGCTGGCCAGATCAGAGCACACCATCCTTTCAGAACGATGAGCTTTGAAAAAATCAAAGGAGCATAGAGGAGCAACAATAATGTACAGTATGTGTAAAATAATGACATTTTTTAACCTAAAACTCTGTAAACATTGCATTAAACCAAATACACAAAATAATATTATTTTTAGATTAAATAATAAATAAATGTATAACTGTAGTATTTAATAGCTATAGTATATACGCCTATAATATTTAAATAAAAGTATTTGAGATTTTTAAGTTACTTTGGAGTATTTAAGTAATTGAAAATCATTTTTAAATGTGATTAATAAATTGTAGTTATTATTATTTAATAAATATGAATATTATTAACACATTTAAATACATATAATTATTCAATATATATATTCTGATAAAATATGCAATACTTTTCAGGGCACCGACGTTCGTTGATTACAGTATTCACATACAAAACAGAAATTGGAAAGATTTTTAAAACATGAAGGCTAAATGTGTCATTAGTACTTTATTTTGTTGAACATTGCAATGTTTAAACCGGCACATTTATGTTCATACACTTCCATATGCCAAAACTGCAATGACCCAGCATGCACCATATTAGCAGTTCTCCTAAAAGTCACCCTAATCCCAAGTAAGCGACATGTCAAATCCTGATCAGCATGGTATATAAATCAAAACCATCCTCCTCCTCACTTTCCATCTGCATGTATCTGGCAGCAGAAATGAGCCCTTCACTCTAGCTCTATTTACTCATCTCTTTCTTTGAGGCAGGGGTGATGACTTTGAGAACAGGTGGGTATTACCAGAGAAGGAGAGAAATGATTGTTATTGTTAAAGAGAAAAGCCCTTTATTTCTTTTCCGAAATGAGCTGTGAAGAGCCTCAATGCGGCATATTCGGCTCTCTGCGGCAGGATTATGGGGAAAGCGTGCGTTTTAGTGGCTCCTGGCACTGCTAATAGACACTCACACATATCATCAGGCTCCCCAGTCAACGTGAAATAGTACCCGGCAAAGCCGCAGCTAAATTAACAGTCAGGAAAGAATTGAGGAGATTCTTCAAAATAATGTGTCCGGCCGCATGATAGAGGAAGAGGAGAGGATGGGCAAGGTGAAATAGGAGGAGAGAAACGTACGTCATATTTTCTTTAGCTCTTTTTCTTCTTTGATAGGGTCCCAGTCGGCCCGCACATCTTCATCTCTAATTTAGAAATCCCTCTAGAGGGATTTCTCCACCTCTGTGTGAAATGTTCGCAGCAGCACTATAGCATGTGTGCATGAGCTGTCCTATTTCTGTATTAAATCACAAACGGTGTATCATTAGTACATATCAATATTTGAATTATCATCTTTTGCAAACTAATTTGGATTAAACATTGATGTTCTGTTACCACAGCTTTGGTTGTTTTTAGTCTAAAAGTAAATCACTGTAATAGTTCTAGGTTTGCACAGAATAGTCAACTTATCATGGCACAACAGGATAAGAAATCTTTCAAGTCCACTTTTACGCTCCGTTAAAATGTTAAAATCAGGGGTGTAAAGTAATGAATTACAAATACTCACATTACTGTAATTAAGTAGTTTTTTTCAGAAATTGTACTTTTTTGAGTAAGTTTAAAATTGTGTAATTTTACTTTTACTTGAGTACATTTTAAGTGATGTATCGGTACTTTTTCTCCGTTATTTTCCTTCTGTTTGTGGTCGTTACTCGTTACATGCTTGTACTAATTTTATTTTATTTTTATCCATCAACGTGATTGGATTAGAGTAATCGGTCTCGTGACTGTCATCAAATCAAATTAAGCATAGAAAACTTTAACCGCCTATTCCTAATGTTAGCTACTCGTGACTGCTGTGGAAGTGCATTCTTCACGCATCAATTCAATCCAGATATCAGCGTCTTCCTCTAATATGCTAAGGTACATTTCACATTTCTGCTTAATATGATATTTATATAGGCTGGCCTGTCTACAGGGCCTAACATTTGGTCTGAGGTTGGGGGTATTGCGTGACGAGTTCATAATGTAGGAATTCCCGCTCCCATTTATTTCACAATCACATTATAGAGAGACGCGCGTCACGATCTGTGCACTGCCGCGTCTCGCGCTCGCCATGCCGCCAGATTCAGAATCACTGCACCAGGTCGTTAACTTGAACTGCATTTCTTAATAAGAAATTAGCACAGCTCGTTAATAAACAACGTTTTTGATTGATCCATTGTACGACCCGTCTTCATTTGGCAAGTGCACTTGCGCAGTACTTCATGTTGAACTTTTGTTTTTTTGTTTGTGGATGCTGCTGATAAAACAGCTTTGCCAAGACTTTAAAGACAAAGAGACAAAGTGTGTTTGTTTCTTTTGTAAAAGTTTCCTGGATATAACTTCCCTATTTAATGCACAATTTTCCTTACAAATTATATTATCAGCATTACAATGTGAGTAAATTAGCCATGTAAAATGTAAGGGATAATGCCACCCTTCTAGAACAATGTGCATTTACGTTTAAATTGTAACATATTTAATAGCATGGAATTAAAGTGTGTAATTAGTGTTAGCTCACTATCTTAGTCTTTTTCAGTGCATTAGTTGAGGTAATCTGATAATATTAGTGATTCTCATTTATCAAAACACTAACATTGGTACCATTTTGGATAGAAATTAGGTATTTTTTAATCTCTCTATTTAACCCATCTCTTGGTGTGTGATGCTGAACTATCATATGAGTTTCTAAAGGTTTTTAAATTCTTTGCACAGTTATGAATATTGATATTTTATGTGCAACAATAGCATGCTCAGGCCCATTGGCTTTTCACCTAATTTTAAATGTCCCCCCCCCCCCAAATAAATTTTTTTTTAAATTTTATAAATTGTAGTGCACAGTGTTTATTATAAGGGGTAGAATCTGCACCTCAGTACTCACTACTCACTACTCATGAGTACTTTTAAATAAGCTACTTTTTTACTCTTACTCAAGTAGTTTTTTGGACAAGTATTTTTACTCTACTCACACTACATTTTTTTGAATGTAATGGTACTTTTACTTGAGTATGTTTTTCAGTACTCTTTCCACCACTGGATAAAATGACAAATGAGCACAAAATATTAAGTATAGGGCAGAAATGTATTATCAACACTGTTCTGGGATTTATATAGCTAAATATATATTTGTTGTGATTGTCACAAGAAGAAATTATCTGTCAACTGTCATTCTGACAGTCATCTGACAAACGGAGTTCCGATTCGGAAATATTCAACTCTTTTCAGACTACATTTTTGGGATTGTATTTCATGCTGCGTTTTTGTTAATGTTGATTTCTCACATATTGTGTGCTTTTTCTGGGTGATGGACTAATAGTCTCATGAACGCACACATTGTGCAGCCAAGGTTAGGATTTTTATAAAATAATTAGAGCTGGGCAACGATTAATCGCGATTAAACGCAAGAGGAATTTTTTTTTTTGGTCCAAAATAGAAAGAACGACATAGTGCATTAGAACAACACCAAGGGAAGTAAATTCTGATTTAATTTTAATTTTTGGATGAACTATCCCTTTAATGATAATGCCAAATTGTGTCCTGTATGTTATAAGTTTCTGGTTTGGTGAGTACATGAGCCTTACTGGTAGAGCTGTGGGAACACTTGGGTCTGTCTGTTTTGGTCTTTTTATGCTGCAATATGTCAGAACACTACTGAGAAATCTCCTTAGTGAAGATGTATGAGCATTTCTAAGTATTCAAAAGGCCCTCATTCCTTTCCTTTTTATCATTCCATTAAGATTTTATAACCATCTTTTTAATGTAATTCCATCCATGAATTTTTACCCCTTTGACTTGACAGGCGGTTCTGTGAACATAAACTTTGCCATGTAGAAGAGCTCTTTCTCTGTCTTCTCTGCCTGTGCTAAAGCGCATTGGTTTGTGTGCTTCGAAGTGACATAAAAAATAAAAGGATTTAGAGGGACAATTGTAGGGGACTTTTTATATATTAAATCTGATATATACATAGTCTCTCCCAAGATTAAGATTTTTTTTTTCTTTAACATCACATTGATGTGGTTTAATTTAAAAATAGTAAATAGTACTGTTAATGTGGGCACGAAAACCTTGCTTACTTTAAAAAGTCAACTTTTACTATTATTTCATCTTGATATTAATTTTCACCCCGTGTGGGTAGAGCAACCACATCTGTGCAGATCACCTTGAAATAAGTAACTTACTGTACAATAGTGTACACTTCATCAAGTTCAAAACTAAAAGAAATCTTTCAGAAAGAATTTATGATTTCTTTTTTTTTGTCATTCTCCTTTCAATCTTCTTTTCGCCAAACAGCTTCTTGAAAGTAGTATACCGACACCCGTCCTCAGTTGACATCAGCCACGCTAACCTTCAAAGCGATCATATTGTCACAAGGACCTCTGCAATGCTAAAAATAATCCTCTCTTTCCTTCACGTTCCCCGGTCCCCCCCTCCTTGCCTTGTCACTTGATTGTGTTATTATTATGCTAACCAAATCCTTATAAATGTGATTTAAGGCTTGGCAGCCCGCGCTCTTGTTTTCCCTTCTGCTGTAGCGATTTATAGTGGCCTAGGAAAGGCCTCTCTAAGTATTCCAAATGTCCTGAGATTACAGCTGTTGCCGATGCCTGATTGAGGCCGACTGCTGTTATTGCACTGTGTTCTTGCTTGTACCCTGAGAGCAGTAAAGCATCAATAAAATCAAAAGCACCTGCATCTTAAATGAAATTTCAATTGAAAAACTTAACAGCCCTTCAAATTGCGGAATTTAACGCAGACCAGTAAAGCTTAAATAACACTTTGCCTCTGCAGAGTGAAAGACCGGGCAGCTGAGCCGAGGAAGGAAGGAAGGAAGCAGGGAAGGCAGGCAGGCCGGGGGATGAAGTAAGGAGAGGGTGGTTCACGTTCAAGGTGACTTGATTGTCTCATGTGGTAAAATTATTCTACAATTAAGGAATTTCTCCTGAGAGCCACATTGGATTTGCCGGCGAGCACCTATGCAGGCGTTTTGCGGTGGCGGCGGCCGTGAGCTTTTTCAGTATTCATGGACGCTCCTGAACCTTTGTGGTAATTGAATCAGTTAGAGTGCTGAGTGGAGCAAGCATAAAAACCTGTTAACCCAAAGGTCAGATCTGTGCATTGTTTATTTATCAGGGAGGGAGAGGGGAGCGAAATTGGCAGGGCCCCTTTACAGACACAGTAAAAAATTACCCCCAAAAATAACAGCTACTAGATGAATGGAGAAATCTGGGCCGGAATCAGTGAGCAGCGGCCGGCTGTGTGAAGCGCAAATGGAGGAGGCTTGAGTTAGGGTTAGGAATGACTAATGGGAATTAAACCTCTTTATTTCTTGACGTTATTTCGTGATCTGAGTTATTATGATAAAGTGGTTATATTTTTAAAAAGGTCAGTTTATTTAGATATTGCTGTGTATTTACTCATACTGCATATTGAAAACACTCATGCCAGCTGGTAGAGCTGTTTGTTTGCACCTACAAGATGTGCTTTTGTACTGTCCGATTTGCTACAGGAATTTGCGGATCAGTTAATGGAACAAAATTTGTATGTGACAAACAGGTCCGAATCTGAGTGCTTGGTTGAGGCTTAAAAAACAGTAGAACATTAATATTAAAATATTAGGTAACACTTTACAATACGTGTGCACTAATAAGCATTAATTCATGCTTAACTAATGCACAGATAATACTGAATTAATGTGTAACTAATGATTATTTAAGCTATTCATTAACGATTACCACATTAGGAACTAATTAAGATGCAGTAAGGTTAATGTATTAGTTCATACATTAATTGTTATTAATTAAATATGTAATTGTGGATTAATTCCATAAAAACTCATTTTTTATCTAATAGTGTTAATTAATATGTTAATTACCAGAATGAGCCAAACCTTGTATTTTAACTTTGAGATAATATGACGGGTACACTAATATGCATTAATACATCATTAATTAATTAATTGTTAGTGCAAATTCACGTGCAAATTACTACAACCACTAAATGACTAGTTAATAATGATGTGCCCCAACAAGTAAAGTCATAACATAATGATACCTTTGCAAATCATTAGCTAATGATTAATTAAAGCAGGCAACTGGAAGTTGAAGTGCATAGCTTTGACTAATTGTGGTAATTAACACATTAATTTACACTATTAGTTAATAAAATATGTTATTAAGGAATTAATACACAATGACACATTGAATTAATAGCAATTCATGTATTACTTAATCTATTAATCATATTGACTCTTTATTAGTTGCTGATGCAGTAATCATTTATTAATGGTTTAGTTCTTCATGAGTTATACATTAATTCATGATTATCTGTGCATTAGTTAAGGATGAATTAATGCATATTAGTGCACACGTATTGTAAAGTGTTACGTAATATTAATACAATTTACATTAACAATTCCTATTTTAATGTATTGTAAAGTGTACTTTAAATTGTCACATGGTCCTTCAGAAATCATGGTACAACTGTGAAGTGAATTTGCTCCATCTGTGTGCTTCCTCTCTGTCATGTCTCTTTATTTTTCATTATTAGTTTTTTTTTTAAGTCATTACCTTGATGCTTGTTGTGGTGGCCTCTGAGCTTTGGGGAGAGAAAGAGTACATGTAGCCGGTTGTCTCCTCTATACATAGTGAGTCAGTTGGGAGGTGATGGTGATGGGAGGTGGAAAGTGGGCCATCTGTGGGGAGACATCAGCAGCTCAGCACGGCTGAGAGAGAGCCAGTCACCTTGATCCACACGCCCTTGCCGGTACGCCATTACCGTGCTACCGTGGGATGTAAATGGAGGAGGAAAACATTACCTTCAAATGAGCTTTCATAGGGCCCCAAATATCAATCAGACAGCCCAGGCTCTCGAGCAGACAGGAGACGCTTAAAATTCAACAAAACAACTTCACTTCAATTACCGCATTTCATATATTCCTCCTGTAACTGCTTTTTTTTTTTACCAAATGTTCAAACTCTTACTTATCATTTTTCTGGTTTTGTCTTTTTCTGGGATTTCTTAACAGTTCTGTCAGAAAAATGGTATAAGAAATTACTGGAATGTAAATCTGCATCCATATATCGGGCCTCACAGAATGAGCACAAATAGTGCAATAAACCAATGTGACATTTTGGATCAGCATTATTTTGAAACCCAATAGCAATGCTCCACATGGCAAATAAAGACAAATCATCAAAATAGTATTTTCTCGATTTGCATTTCCTGAAGGAAATGCCAGTGCTTGCAAAGCAGCAAAAGAAGGTGTGCAGGTAATCTTAGGTTTTATAGGCCTCAGTTGTGTTTAAATGAAATGCTGCATCTGCCATTGTCATGATGCTTAGAGTGCATCAGCACAAAAGAAGAAAGTTGATTTTTTTTTTTCTTCTTTTTTTGTCTATACCACGGGCAGGCAAGTTTGGTACTAGAGAGACACTTTCCTGCAGAGTTTAGCATACACAGGTGAGGGTTTTTTTATAAACTCTGCTGGACGGCGACTCTCTACTATGACCAAATTTGCCTACAAACAAATCTTGCTTGTGGACTTGCCTGGTCTGTACAATGAAAGTTAATGAAGTCCGATGTTGTTTAGACTCCAGCGTTCTTGAAAAAATCAAAGGTATATTTGCAAAGGTATAGAACATGAGGGTGAGTAAATGATGACAGAATTTATATTTTGGTGTTGACTTTCCCTTTAGGCTTTTTTGGTTTGCAAGTACTCTATAGAGCATGTCTTGTGAAGATTCCTTTCAAAATCAACTAATATTCTGTTTCATTGACATTAACCCCTTTGGGGCCAAGGTGTATTTGGGGTCCTTGATATGTTCTGACATGCCCTGACATTTGTACTTTTTTCAGTTGCTTATTAACATATTAATGGCACAGGTGAAATTACACTCTATTTAGCACAAACAGGGCTACCATAATATATGAGCAACATTTGTATTTTTTAGAGTATAATATTGTTTATGCGTGGTTATTGAAATGCGTGGTTATATAGGCCACAAAACACATACGAAATATGCGTTCACAAGACTTTTGACCAATGGATGTTGTGGCCTAGAGTTTTTTCTTCACAATGATCTGAAAATCATCCTCCTAATCTTTCACATAAAACTGTGAATTAGGTTATATTGTGAGAACGTTTTTTTTTTTTTTTTTTTTTTTGCCAAGGCAATATGCGAATGGGCGTGAACGGTAGGGGAAACAAACCAATAGGCAATAGGAGTGGCAAGGTTTGACAATGCAGGACACGGGGAGCACAACAGGAAACATTAGATGACGAACTAGCACAGAACTGAAAACACAAGGAGAATAAATTGGGAGCAAACAAGGCAGATGAAGAGGGAGGACAGGTGGGGCAAGTGAACCAAACAAGATTGGTGGGGTTAAGACCATAGATAGTAGACAATCACACCAAACCTGACAAAGACACGAACACATGGTCAGCGAACACAATCACAAGCTATGTGCTCAAACATAACAAGACACGAACTCGGCAGCTAAAAGCCGATTTCACACAAAACATGACAACATGAAAGCACGCACCCACTGAAAAACACAAGCCACATGCGACACAGCACAAGACAAAACATAACATAAAAGTGACAGAACCCTAACAGAAGATGCTTCCATATGTTTTGGCACATGCGTGCGTGTAAATGTGTGATTATGAAAATGACCCGCGTTGTCCAGGTTGGACGATCCATAAACTATTTCTTGATGTTAGTGCTGCCATGGCAGCTGTTGTGGTAACCACTCAGAGAAATGACCAGGCAGGAAACTAAAGTGATTTCATTCAATTCACTACAGTGCCTTCAGATGCTCACCTCACACATGGCTGATATCCCTCAGCCACATAACCCCAACGAATAAATCCATAAATATAATTTCATATTTGCTTGTGATATGCAGCGTCTGACACAGTCCTCTTTGGTAAATGAGCTGATTTGCAAACCCCCTGTTCTACATTTTAATCCAGGGTATCAGGCTTCTCTAATCAGAAGATGTCCTTGTGCTGTCAGTCTCAATGCTGCGCTGTCAGAGAGGAGCTGCTTCTCTCTAGATCATGGAGATCAATTTGATTCTTTGGTTCAAATCATTTAAAGTCTAAATTAATTGAAATCTTATTAGTGAATATAATTCATAGATGGATATTAGATGCTCTATAATCTTTTCACTTTTATTTAGCCTCTGTCCCAACTTTTTTGATTGTTGCAGCCATCAAAATCAAAATGTGAAAAATCTAAATATACAATTAAGTTGGTCAGTGAAAACATGGAAATATTTTCTTTGTAAAATTGTCAGCTAAGTAAAGGTTCAGGAGAATTAATAAATCTCAGATTCTTGATCATAAGCATTTTACAAAAAATGATCCATAAATAAAGGGGTTTGTATTACTTCAGTTCATACATTTTAGATCATATTTAAAAAAAATAATAAGAAAAGTAACTTGTTTGATATTTACTTCTACTTCATGTGCATGTGTATTTTATTCACCACTAGTTGTAACAAATGCAATTGCAAAATAAATGATTGAATAGTTCTAATTACTGTCTTCTTTCTTCAGGACCTGGATCGGTTGACCCACCTGTACTCTCTGACATCCAGCCTAGAAGTGCTTCTGTCTCCTGGTCTCCTCCATCCCAGCCCAATGGCATCATCACCCATTATAATATCTACCAAAATCACCAGCTAACTGCCAGTGTGCCAGGGGACAGCACCAGCCACACTGTTTCACAGCTTGCACCCTATCAGCAGTACACTATACAGGTGGAGGCCTGCACAGTAGCCGGCTGTGCTCAATGCTGCTGAGTCCCACACCATACGCACCCCTCCAGCCCCTCCAGAAGATGTCCCAGCCCCACAGCTTTACTCCGACACACCCACCTCGGTGGTCTTGTCCTGGTCACCACCACGTCATGTCAACGGTGAGCTGGACGGCTACACCGTGGAGAGAAAGCCACTGGCACACAGCAAATCTCTACTGTGGCCACCTTGCAGGCCAACCAGACTCTCACTTACCTAGACAGCTCGGCCGCGCTCAGCCCCTGGAGCTCTTACGAGTACCGCATTGTGGCACATACAAGGCTGGGTGGATCCAATAGCAGTGAGTGGAATAAAGTGACCACCAGACCTTCAAGACCTGCAGGCCTGCAGCCGCCTCACGTGCTGGTTTTGGATCCAGAGTCAGTACAGGTATGTAGAGAGTTTGTTTGCATTGTACTTAAGGGCTAAAATGGATAAAAATAATTAAAAGGTACAATAATAATAGAAAATTTCTGCTCATATGTTAAGTATATAGTATGCAAACTAGGCTATATCAAAATAATGAAACTTTGAAATATGTACTGTATGATAAAATTTAATGGCCTACTTTAAAAAAATTATACTTTTTAAAGGGATACTCCACTTTTTGGAAATAGGCTCATTTTACAACTCCCCCAGAGTTAAACAGTTGGGTTTTACCATTTTTTAATGTATTCAGCTGATTTTCTGATATTTAGAAGAATGTTAGTAACCAGACAGTTTCTGGTCTCATTGACTTCCATAGTAGGAAAAAAAAATATGCTATAGAAGTCAATGAGACCAGAAACTGTCTGGTTACTGATATTCTTAAAAAAATCTGACAATCGGCTGAATGGATTCGAAAACGGTCAAACATGAACTGTTTAACTCTAGAGGAGTTGTAAAATGAGCCTATTTCCAAAAAAAGTGGAGTATCCCTTTTTAAGAGATTTATGGAAAAATACAATTTTCTTTTCAAGATGTTTTAACTTTAAACCAATTCTATAGAATGGCCTATATAACCAGGATTTGTTTCCAGGTATGACTAAAAATGTGCTTTGACTTATATGTACTTATATGTACTTAACACCTTTGATCTTACATTTGATCAAGTTGTAAGATCAAAATCAATAGAGTAATTTGAGTCTCTCTTGCTCTTATAAGGATAAAAGTGAGCTTGTCGCACCGGCGCGATAGCCAACCCCAGAGGGTTAAAGTTTAAAACATGTTTGGATTGTGCCACAGTCCGAACATGCTGATGAGAGTGTGCATATTTCTTTGTGTGTGAAGTGCATATCAATCCTGTCCCACCCTCCTGTCGGCAGGTTGTAGTTCCTTATGCCGCCTTTTCACCAATGAGGTGCAAATGAGGTCTTTGCTGTGGTTGTTAGTGAGAGGCTACTGTATTTCTTTCCATTATTCCCACACCTAGAGCATCCATCATTATTCCAATGACACTCATATAGTATGAGAATATTGATACCAGAGCTGTTTATAAGGAAGAGCCAATTAAGACTGTCAGATTATTGTTTGAACCCCTCATGAATGTGCCCTTGTTCACCTAACGTTTTAAATATTGTTCTTGTTTATTTAGTGTTGGTAAGAAATGTAAAGCAAGCAAGACCTTATTAACACGTTGGCAAAGTAGATTTAAGTGTTTCAAAGCAAACTGAAACCCTCAGCATAGACATCCCTGTAATTCAACAGACATGATACTCAAGAGGGCTAGGTAGCTTGCAGTCTTTTGGCTGGTTTACAAGTTGGATTTAAGGGCGTTAATGTAACCAAACAAGCTTTTCAGCTTAGATCCTGCTGTGTGTAAATACACCCTATCTTTCTCTCTTTGTTAGTTGTTGTGTGCGAGTGCCAAGAAACATGGACAGAAATGCTTACCACTTCAAACAAAGGCAGCATTTGCATAAACTTGCTTGAATTATTCATTTTCCCTTAATCCCGAGTTTTAGTGTATTGTAATACCATTATTATTTCATTAATTTGTTAACTGCTGCATTTGTGTGTAACTGGATGAGAACTTCTACATGTAAAAGCCAAAAAAAAAACAACTGTTCGCATTAGCATATGCTATATTGAATTCCTGTTGAGATGCTAGTAGTCTCTGTGGTGCTCATGGCAAACCCTGTGTTACTCTGTGGTTCAAGTGTTGATGAATCATTTGAGGTCTTTCTACATTTGTTATTGTGTTGTTGATGTTTTTGAACAAAAAACTACTTCAAAATGAATACAGATATTAATAAAACTCTTTTAGCCATGAAAGAGCAGAACTGCCATGGTGCCTACTACCTACACCTCATGGATCTGATTTGAAGGGTTATTCACCCAAAAATGAAAAATTTGTCAGTATTTACTCAACCTCATGTTGTTCCAAGTCCCGTAAGACCTTTGTTCACCTTCGAACACAATTAAGATATTTTGATGAAATCTGAGAGCTGGATCACTCCTGCATACTAGTCCATAGGCTTCTTGAGGGATAGAAACTTACTGGGCTTGAAAAGTTATTAAAGACATCGTTAAAATAGTCCAAGGCTCACGACAGAGGCTCAATCTTAAGTTTATAGAGCGACGAGAAACACTGCGCAAAAAACAAACAAACAAAATAACGACTTTATTTCAACTATTTATTTACTTCTCTCTCTTTATCTCGATACAGGTTACTAGTTTAACAGTGTAAGCTTCTGTTATTTTACTACAGTACATGTTATTGCCTACGTGTGACGTATGTCTACGGCTATCACACTACGTTAACTAACTAGAGGCCCATAGAGAAGGAAGTGAATAGTTGAAATAAAGTCATTCATTTTGTTTGTTTTTGCGCACAAAAAGTATTCTCGTCACTTGATAAAATTAAGATTGAGCCACCGAAGTCACTTGGACTATTTTAACAATGTCTTTAATAACTTTTTGAGGACTGCAAGTTTCTTTCCCTCAAGAAGCCTATGGACTAGTATGCAGGAATGATCCAGCTCTCAGATTTAATCAAAAATATCTTAATTTGTGTCCCGAAGATGAACGAAGGTCTTGCGGGTTGGAAGAACATAAGGGGTGAGTAAATACGGACAGAATTTTCATTTTTGGGTGAACTAACCCTTTAACACGCTACATAGCAAATTGCACTCTGCTTAGGAGACTCATCAACAACGTTGGCATGTTGCTAAGTAAACAGACATGATACTCCGAATAACCATACAATACATAACACATTTACACTTTTATCAATTCTTTTTGGCCCTGTTTACACCCGGTTTTATGATGCGTTTTGGTCAATTGGATCACAAGTGGACGACTATAAATACTGATGTAAATGGGGTCTAAAATGTTTTGAGCTGGTCCACTTTCGACCACTTCCCATTCTTCTACCAATTTGTTACAGGCTTTGTGTCGGATCAAACCTGTGCCAGTAGGTGGCTCGCTAGGTTTTGGACCAAAGAAATGTCCGCTGCATCCGAAATCAAATACTTCTCTATAGAGTATCACTCTACATTGTATACAAAAAAACAGTACTCCAAAAGAGTAGTAAATAGCCTTTTCATAAAACAGTAGCCGGGTGATCTATTACTTAGTTTCTACTTTGCTGAGTGCGCATTCGATGGACACTTTGTGCGTTCGATAGAGAGGATTTATCAATGGCAGTGAAATTTGACAGTAACAACATGGCGGATGTAGTAGGTCGGATTTCAATTTTATTCATACTACCCATTTTCATACTATATAGAATGTACTTTCAAATTCACATATAGTACCTACTTAAGACAGTAAGATGTTTCGAAAGCACTGTTTGTGTCCTACTAAAGTCTAAAAGTTTTGAAAAAATGCTTTTATTCGGCAAGGATGAATTTAGAGTCGATTATTTGTTTTGGGAGAAGATCACTTTTTTATCGCGCACTTTAGACTTTACAACTTTGCAGACGTTTACATTCACAGACAGCTATATTACACACTGCATGAAAGGGGATATTTGAAACAGCATAATAGGGGCACTTTTAAAATTAGGTTGGACTAAAAGCGCTTCCAAACCTTCCTTCACTTCTGCTTACATTTCAATTTCCATTATTATAACTTTTCTTATCACAACTAATCCTAGCAATAACATTTATCCAATCTACCATTTCATCTCATTTCTACCATTTCTTTCATTTAATTTCACCCCCAGACATGCACAATATGTTTAATGTGTCCGCCAAATGCTGCATCAGATACAGTATGCAGCAACAAGCACAGTTTCCTGCAATTCCATTAGGATTTCATTATGATCTCCAGGGGCTGAGGCCCTTTTTGAATGTAATGAAAGGAATATTCTGTCTTGGGTCAAAGTCAGGGTGCCTTCGCTTTATCACATGACGTCGGTTCCACAAACTCATCGATCTAAAAGCCTGAGATGAGGTGTTGTGATATTGCGCTGGACTCTGGCCCTTTTCTGGAGCCTTAGACACTCTTGTGAAACCATTTTAGTTTATAACTACATGACCACAAGAACTTTTATACTGTGATGTCAAATTCTTTAGATACTAACAAGTTCAAATGTATCCTGTGTTTTACTGCAGGTTACATGGACCGCTCCACTCATACCCAATGGAGAAATTGAACGGTATGAGATCCGCATGCCTGATCCACACATCTCGCACACCAATACATCCGTACTCAACCGTACCCGTCACCGGCCTTCTCCCCTACACCAACTACAGCATCACTATCCTCGCCTGCTCAGGAGGGGGAGGCCATGCTGGAGGATGCACTGAAAGCCTTCCAACACTGGTTACTACATTACCCACAATCCCACAAGGCCTGCCATCCCTGTCGGTAGTAGCCATCAGTGAGTCTTTCCTGGCTATTTCATGGCAATTCCCATCAAGGCTGAACGGCCCCAACATAAGGTAATCGATTAATGTTTAATCGTTGTACTACATCTTAGTTTTTTTGACACATTTAAGTAGTGTTACAACCGTGACAATGCTAATTTACTACTAAATGTATTTATTTTATTTATTTATAATAGAATTATAAATTATAATAGTGAATTATAAAAATAATCATGAATATGGTTGTCGTTATAAATTATTATTATATTGAAAGGTTATAGATATAGTTGTGAAATGTTTGTTAAAATGCATGTTTACGTTCTTTAAAGTAAAATGTATTTATTTATTTATTGTGTGAGGAATAATTGACGACGGGCCATTGAATTCTTAGAAACATAATGCAAACCCGAGATATAAAATAATGCATTACCACCTCGGGTTCAAAATATTGTCCAGATGATGTATTTCAAGACATTTGTCAGGTTTTTATCCTTAACTATCTTGTGTGTAGAAATAATTTCTTACTCGTCTAATCTCGAGCCTCCGTTCCATTCCAAAATGTCATTTTAGAGCTCAGTAACTGAGGCTTAAGCCATTAATAGTCCAGAGTAATGCAGTTATTAATGCAGTTATTAATGCAGTTATTAGAGAGAAGAGAGAGAGAGAGAGAGAGAGAGAGAGAGAGAGAGAGAGAGAGATTTAGGCGTGTATGAATTACCTGAATCTGTGTGTCTCTCATTGCAAAACTTGTAATTTTATCTGCTCCAAGAACAGCGCCGTTATTACCTAGTGAGTAATGTCATGTAGCTAAGTTGTTAAACTATTTTACTGATAAAATCGTCACAGCAGCGCTGACAACATGTTTCTGTATGAGTGTGTGTCTGCACTGTATGTGTGTTTTGGCTGTAAGGACCTATTGAAATAAATAAAATCATTTGGCGAAGTGATATGGAACTGTAAGACAAGTCTAGACCCGGTTAAGAAGTGCCTGGAACTACCTTAGCTGTGTGTTTCCCTGAAAATAATTGCAAACATGTGTGTCAACTAATCAGATTCAAGCATTCAGCATGCCCATAGTATTAATAATAAATAATAATAACAATGTATCTAATTTTTCCAGTTCACCATTGTTATTATTATTATTATTATATATAAAAGATATGATAATTATATATAAAAATTAGGGCTGGGCAAGATTAACGGCGTTATTATTAGCGTTAACGCATTTTATTAATTAATGCCGATAATTTTTTTAACGCGCGTTAACGCAGTTTTTTTAAAATATATATTTTTTAAAGTCCGTTGCTCACTGGCTCTGAATAACAGGCCTACAGTCAAACCATGGATCACAGGAGGGGTGGGATGTTGGTCAGCCAGCAAACCACCCAAACAAGCAGTGGAGAGAGGCTTTGGCAGGTTCTCTCAGGTGAATAGAAAGGGAGACAGGCAGCAGCTCTGCAAGACGAGTGAATGACAGCGCAGATAGTAACCAACGGCTTCTGTGCGCAACGCAGCGGTAGCCTTTTAACTTAAATTAAAATGATATAACCTGATAGGCCTGTGTTTAGTTGTTTAGTTTAGCAGGGGTGCTCTGCCATGTGAATTCCCTTCTGTTGATGTCCTGAAAACTATTTAGATTCTGGAAACTCACAAACAGCGAACCGAGGATCAGTCTCTCTTCCAATGATTTGTGTTGGCTGCGCGTCGTGTACAAAAAGTTGGACAATTCAACGTCGGCGCAGGCGGGCGGGCGCGTGCGTGAGGCGAGCTTGACCGCAACAGTTTCACAGGAACGAACCCACCTGTCGCTGCACCTTGTGCTCGACCACTTCACTTCACTCTAAATGCTGACTTATATTTCTGCGTCAGACCTACGCCGGAGCCTCTTTGGTTTTCATTCATACTTCTGCGTCGTTGTCCGCGTCGACGCGCAATTATGGGAGCATGTGAACCCGGGAAGCGATTCTAGCAATCACAGCGCTTGAGGTGACGCGTATTGACGCGTTGTTACATTTTTGGAGACGTGCACGTCAGGGTACGCGCGCTACACACAGCCTACGGCATAAATTCGATGCAGAATTATAATGGGCTTTACCTCTGTTTAATGTAGCCTAATCTTAAGTACGTGGGAAACCATGCCATGACCAAACCTAAGCTACTATCAGAGAAGTAACGTAGGTCGACTTATATCTGTAGTGGTCATGACCTCTGACTACATTGACTCTTTCTGCTGCTCCCTGATAAAAGAGACCTGTTGAGAAAAAAAGAAAAGAAAACTGGACTCGTTTTAACTAGATAAAAGGTAATCCCCTGTGCCAAATAGCTTTGTTTTAATATTTGATTTGATTACATTAATGTTTAAGTTGAGATTTGGAATAAATATTTTATTGCTACTGTGTTAAAGAGAATTCTGCTGGTATAAAGCACCTTATTTGTTTAAAGTTTTTGCAAACCACATGTTATTGCACTTTTATGTCTATAGCAGTACATTTAAATCAAAAGTGTGCAATACATTACTTTAGAATTCATTTTTCAATTTTCGGCGTAACAATGTGATTAATCGCGATTAATCGCAAGAAATTCATGCGATTAATCGCGATTAAAAAATGTAATCGTTGCCCAGCACTAATAAAAATTATTATAATTGTGTATATATATATATATATATATATATATATATATATATATATATATATATATATATAATAAAATATAATTTATATATATATATATATATATATATATATATATATAACAATGTATCAAATTTTTCCAGTTCACCATTGTTATTATTATTACGTTTTTTGTAGATATGGTTATAAAATTATAAACTGGATGTTTCTTCAAAGCTAAGAATCTATTTATTTTACAACCATATTTATATACTTCAAATATTAGTAATAATAATAATAATAATTATTATTATATTTGAAGTATATAGATATGGTTGTAAAATGTGTGTTAAAATGTATGTTTATGTTCTACAAAGTAAAGTCAATTGTAATCAGAATTGTGAGCATTTCATATGGTAAAGCAATTCCTTACATCTTTTGAGAATAATCCATAAATCTCCCAATTAAATTAGGACAGCAATCTGTCTCCCTAGGTTGTAAAGAGCGAAGCACAACGTAAAAGTTCTTGTTCTTTCTCGCTGTATATTTTAGTCTGTTTTTGAGCTGATTAGGTGGTAAATAAAGGTCTGTTCACGGCGGATGATTAAAATTCATGACTACTTTTCCCGCTGCTGCTGTGTTTGTTTAACTAGGCTTATAAAGCGCACATTAAGCTGAGCTCTCCTGATTACAGGCAAAATTAGCATTACTGTTGAGGGAGAAGAGAAAGAGAGAGAGAGAGAGAGAGAGAGAGAGAGAGAGAGAGAGAGAGAGAGAGAGTGAGAGAGAAAAGACAAAAGCACAAACGCAGTGAAACAGCGGTGCGGGTGAAATGGCAGGAGGATTGTGGGAGTGGAGCGGGCTCTGATTATCTGGCTGTTTCCGCTGCCCTCAGATTTGAGCTGTTGAGACGGAAAACCCAGCAGCCCCTGGCCTCACGTCCCCCTGAAGATTTGAATCTGTGGTACAATGTTTACGCAGGAACCAAATTGTTTCATGAAGATAAAGGCCTTAGCAGGTGAGATTACTGAAATTAGCTTTAATGCAAACTTTGCTTGTGTGTACAAAACTGTTTTTGTGCACCGATGCCATCTTTTTAATGCTGTTCAAAGATACTTTGAGCAAATATTCCATAGAATTAAATTGTTTTCAGCTAATCTTTCTCTGGCACTCCTTGTGTGTACGCTGAAAGACTCTAACACAAAACCCCCAGTTGTTTCCCTTGTATCACAGGTTCTATCATTTAGATTCATGTCTGACTTCATTTAAATGTTTTCAGTCCTTGTAAATGATTAACTCTGTGCGCTTAACGCTTGAATTTGTGTAACATATTTAAATACTTGAATACTATCACAATTAGATGTTATAGAGCTTTACTCTTTCGTTACATATAGTATATAAGAATTACCATTATATCAGTAACAAAGTAAAATAAATCAAGCCTTGGTAAGTATTAGAGACTTCTTTCAAAATCATAAAAATAAAATCTTACTGACCCCACACTTTTGATTGGATAGATCTAATAAAGGTATGAATTAAAGCATCTTAATATATAAAATCTATTTTATTTGTAGTTATTTTACACATACATTATAATTCTATAAATAAAATACTACAAGTTTTGTATATTATAAATGCAAGATTCCATAATAATGAAAATGTTCTTGTGAGTAATGTTTTTAAATGTGCTGCAGGTACACATGGTACGAATACAAACTTCTGGTACACAATGACATTGGCTATGCTTCAGGGGAGGTCGCCACAGGGGTCACACTGGCTGGGCAACCCCTCACCCCCACCAACATATCCATCCAAGTTCTCAATCATACGGCGATCCTGGTCAACTGGTCCACCCCCAGTAAGAGTCTAGATTCTCTACATGATTAAACTTATCCTGGCCCTTGACCGAAAATACATTTCTGGAAAGAATCTGAGATTAGAGTTTAGAGAACTTGGTTTTCGAGATTGACCTTTAGTGTGTCCTGTCTTTTACTATATATTTTTTTTGTTCCCAGCTCTGCAAGATTTGCAGGGAAGGGTGGAGGAATACATCCTTACGGTTCTGTCCAGCCAGCACAGGCAAACTCTTACACTTGACCCCGCTGTGACCTCTGTGGTAATCTCTGACCTGCAGCCCAGCACGGCATACAAGCTCTGCTTGACTGTGTCCAACGGTGCCCACAACATAACCAGCCCTGAGGTCAGCTGCACTACTACAGATGGAGGTGAGTATGTGCTACATTGATGTTTATTAGGCACATCTATTTTGACTGCCAAGCACAGGCCCGCAGATTTGTAGTATATCTTAGAAATCTAATGTTTTGATTGATCTTTAAGCATTAACCAAAGCATTACATCACATGTATGCTGTTCATACCATTCATACTATTATTATTTGTTCTTTGAGAATGTGTTGAGATTTAAAGCAAGTCCTTATTGGGTTGATCGTTTACATGGAGACCATGGTAACACCCCCTTAAAAACTATTTTCTATTATTTGAATGGAGTCGATATCTCAAAAACAGTTTGCCAAGCTTACACTACCAACAAAAAAAAAAGTTTGGGGGTTGGTAAGATTTTTTTTAAATTTCACTTATGCTCACCAAGGCTGCATTTATGTGATTAAAAATACCGAAAAAACTACACTATTGTGAAATTTTGTTACATTTTTTTTTTTACATTTTGTTACATTATTGCAAATTTTGAAATAAATATTTTTATTGTAATATATTTTAAAATGTCATTTATTCCTGTGATGACAAAAATATATTTACAGGAGCCATTACTGCAATCTCCAAGTGTCACATGATCCATCAGAAATCATTTTAATATGCTGATTTGGTGCTCAAAAAACATTTCCTATTAATAATTAATATCTATTGGAAACGGTTGAGCTGCGTAATATTTTTGTAGAAACCATGATAAAAAAATTCAAGGATTCATTGTATGGAAAGCTGTAGATAGAAAAGCATTTATTTGAAATAGAAGTCTTTTATTACATTATAAATGTCTTTGCTCTCACTTTTGATTATTTTAATGCATCTTTGCTGAAGAAAAGTATTAATATATTTGTTTTTAAATCCTACTATACATTTCAGTAACATTTCAAATTACTTATAAAAGGTATGATGGTATCACAAATTTTACCTATTTAGCTTAAATCACACAACACTATACGGTGTTTCTCTATTTGGCACATTCTACAGCAAAAATACTTCGTGGTGTGTCTTTGCTAATACGTTTATATGTGGGATCTTGCTTTTTTCATCTAAACCTACGCAAGTAATGTGAAAGTTTAAAGAGTGTATATTATATTTATGGTTTCAGCTGAAATATGGACTTTACTAGACCACAACCATCTCTATATGCATAAATGGGTGGAATTTGGATTGAGGATATTGGTTAATTATGGTTTTCCTGTCAACACTTCAAATGTTCCTATGATTTCTGTCAGCCTGCCTCTCTCATATCACACCTGCAGCCCCTGCTCATGGAGATAAAAAACGGATGAGAAGAACTGATTGATTGAATATTTTCCCTCTGTACTCTAAAGCAAAACCTCACAAGCTGCAGAAGAATTTGCCTTTTCCAAAATTTTGATATCTTGACCTCTGTGCTATGATCAATAGTCATTAAACTGTCCTTCTCTCACACAGTTAATGTACTGATCCACTGATAGCACAGGAAACAGATGAAAGCTCAGCAAACCTCTCACATACGCATACACAGTGACATTCATTTGTGCCTTACACATCAGAATCTAAACAACTGGATTTCCGTAACATATCTGGACCTTTCGCTCCCACCTATCAGTATAATTAAAACATTAGAAGATCATTTGTTCCTAAGTAAAGGTTACAGGTCATTAACCAAAGAAATTCCAGTGGTAGCCTCACTATTTTACAGCCTAAAGAGCAGATTATTAAAAGCAGTTGAACTTAAAGATCATATTATGCTACATGATAGTGTATATGTTAAGAGCCTGCTAATTAAAAACTGAAATGGTGGTGAGGTTGTCCATGCGAAGTCTTGCATTAATAATGCAGCTGCAGAAATTATATGGAAAGAGACGCTTCAGGAGAGCACTGATATTGATCGCATCCAAGTATGTCTCATAATTTCTCTTTTGTTCAGTGATGGAGAGTAACAAGGAAGCACTAAGCATTTCTCTGTAACTCGACTGTAGTTCAGCTGTTCCTAAACAGTATGGCCTTTTCAGTAATAAGCTACTTTTTTTCCAGCAAATAGTTTCTATTTAAGTCAATAATTGAGTCAATAACCAAATGTTCTCTCCTAAACTGTCCTCTGTCGCACATGTTGAGTTGGGAAGTTGATTATATACCTCATCCCAACTCATGGTGAGTTGGGATGAAGTGTACATATAAAGGCCATTTCCCAGGCCAAGGAGGAAGAGTGGATGAGATGGGAGAGTGTGGAACAACGCAAGATGGGCTGGCAAGACCTTTGGTCAATGGAAGAGAGTAGGATCAGTTTCCTTATTAGGTCAACATATGATGTTCTCCCATCACCACAGAACCTAAACCTTTGGGTAGGAGAGGATCCCTCTTGTGGTTTGTGTTTATCACCTGCCACATTAAGGCACATTTTGACAGGATGTAAGGTGGCTCTTAGCCAAGGTCGGGTTTACTTGTCGCCATGACCAAGTACTGCGATGTTTGGCTTTAGCATTGGAAGGCAAGCGTAGTATGACCAATAAGTTGCCGCCATTATTCCTCCCGCCCAGGTGAGCAACCACCAAGAAAAGGTGTTAACACCAATTCTCGCCCAGGGACTGGAGGATGCTAGCTGATCTTGATCAACAGCTTATTTTTCCACCTGAGTTTGTCACCACTAACCTACGACCAGATATTGTTTTGTGGTCAGGATCAGCACGCATTGTTCAACTGATAGACTTAACAGTGCCATGGGAGGATGCCGTAGATGATGCATATGAGAGAGGAAGAAACTGGTTTGCTCATCCCGGTTTATCCAGTGGAAGTGGGTTGTCAAGGTTTTGTGGCAGCACTCTACAACCCGGTTCCTCAGAGATGTCGGATTCAGAGGCCAAGAGTTGCGTCGCACAGAGTTGGCTTTGCAGCCTTGGCTACAGGACCGGATTAAGAGTTCAGAGGCCCCTGGGCACAATGTCTTGTAGGCCCCCTCTTAAGCAGGCCAAATGTATATTTTGTCCAAGGACATTTCAATATGGCATTTACAGTTTTACTGACTTAATGACTTAAAATGAACTTTGTTTAACTATGCTGGAGTAAAGTTCATAAATGGTTGTTCTTTCCTATAGGAATTTGTAAAACTATGTTGGGTGTACCCTTAATATAGCATTTATAGTTTTACTGATTTACTATTCCTCTAGGGGGTTCGGGGGCATGCTCCCCGCAAGAAAATTTTGTACATTTTAAGGTTAAATGCATCAATCTCGTGCTCTTTGAGAGATCAACATTAAGAGCTTCAACCCATGAACTGCTCATTGAACAAAGAAAACGCATTGATTTGTACCAGGACAATAAACAGGGCTCAAACATCTTTTTAGTTGAGTCTCAGTCTACATTACATTATCAATGGAGTTTTAGTATCCCAAACAATTATTATAATAATGTAATAATGATTTATATAATTATTCCTATGACGTAAAATCCATATAGCCTATAAATGTACTATATAAATGAAAATGAATATTTCAAAAGTATAATAGGAAAATTTAAATACTTTTGTCCTTATTTCTTCACTTGCAAGAAATAAACCCTTGAGCTTGTATTTAGGAGAAAAGACCATCCTGATCGCGTGAACAAAGTGCACACTTTTCTTTAAATCACCCAGCACTGATGCCTATTCTTAAAGTCTTGTGCTGTTTTATAAACGCAAAAAGCCATGGCATGATTTCGATTTTAGTTTGTTGGCAAAATAACACGCTAGACCAATGTTAGGTTAAACATTTTATATCTCATATGTGTTGGGAAAAGAGACTTTGGTAAAACGCGGATTCAGAACTCGGGTCCGAGCGCTGCGGATCAGAAAGCTCACTTACGAGCTCAGCGTGTTGCGACCTACGCCACTTTAGCTGTGATGTGATCGGCGTCTTTTTTCAGTAAAAAGAGGCACTTAGTGCAAACATACGCTCCGTTTTATCAAGCCGTCCCTCGCGGCCTCGAAACACTACCGGCCCACCGGGGAAACTCCCGACTCTCCCAATTGCCACTCTGCCGCTGGTGCCCAGGGCCCCTTAGATGTCGTGGGTCCAATTGGCCCAATGGTTAATCCGGCCCTGCTTGGCTAAATGAAGTTTACAAGAGACTAGACTAGAAAATGATCTGAGATGTCATCACTCTGCTGCAGAATTTCAATGGTATCCACATTGATTCCGTGTGATTATATTAGATCTAGAGTATCTAGAGTTGTCTACCAAAACATTTATTTGTCCCTCATAAACCCTCATTAAGATCTGCTGTAAAAGTGGAAGTGCTCTACTTTAACTAGAAGATATCTCAGATGGGGTCTCTTTATGTTGACCTTTGTGATAGCAGGATTTCTCCTGAAGAGAGACTTTTTGAGGCTTTGAGGAAGAACCGCAGTCATATTCTTTGGAGAGAATGTGAGTGTCAGGACCCCTGCTCTGTATTGAATTCATTCCCCGTCCCATCATGTCAACCAATGGCTTGTTCAAAGCAGCTGCTGAGATATTTGATCTCTCAGCTGTCATTCAGCACTACACTCATGTCTTTCAGCTCTCTTTCACAAACTAACTTCACTCGCCTCAGAAAAAAAGCTTTATCAATCATTCCCTTTTACATTCTTTCAGAAGATCCTTACAAAGTTGTCACAATAGCTGTTTACTAGAGTCACATCAAGCTGGAAAATAGGCTCTCTGGTCTTCTTTTGTAAGTTAGTGTGATTTGTCATGGGAAAGGAAGAGCTTGCAAAAAAAAAACAGAGTGGGGGAAAAAGAAAAAGAAGGCGAAAATGGTGCGAGCTGTAGAAAGAATCCCCAGACTGGCCCAGTTAACCCCCTCTGCCCCCAGTGCAGCACTTCAATCCCCGCAACGCTTCTCCGGGACTGATTCAATTTGCCCACAAACCATCTGCAGGAACCCCCAAAAGTAAGAGGGAAAGTGAAAGAGTGACACTCAGCTTTTTCTCATTCTGCCAGACCTCCCTGATGCATTTCTGTCAGCGTTCCCTGATGTACATATAAAATTACATTATTTATACACATGAGTGCGCTCAGGAACACACATCAAATGGACGCATGTACTGCTGCATTATTATTGGTTCTTTTTGAGCCAGACAACTTAGGAACATATGTGTGTGTGATATACATGTGTGAAATACCCACACACACTTATAAGTAACATTATATAAAGGATTTCTGGAAGGTCATGCGACATTGAAGACCAGAGTAGCGTCTGCTGAAAATTCAGTTTTTGACATCACAGGAATAATAAAATAGAAAACAGCTATTTTAAAGGTACACTATGTGACTTTTTTGTTCAAAATGTATATAATGAGTCGTCATGAATCCATCTTCCAATCCGGGTTTTTGTCTTATCCTGAATCACTACGAGTTCGCCTATAAGAAGTTATATTCGGACTATTCTGACTACTGCTGCAAAGTAGACATAAAAGTTACATAGTGTTCCTTTAAATTAGAATAATGTAATTTTTACTGTATTTTTGATCAAATAAATGCAGACTTCTTTCAAAAACATAACAAATGCTAGAAAATTACTTTCTAAACTTTTGATTAAATTATTTATACTTTTTTACACTTCTTAGTTGATTTCTATGAATGATATCCTTATACTGTAGTTTTAAACAATTTAAGCTGGGATAGGATAATTTTTTTTAACATAAAAAGGTTGCACTTTACAATAAGGTCTCATTTTTATCATTATTAAATGCACTAATTAACATGAATTAACAATGAGCAATACAGTTGTTACATTATTTATTAATCTATGTTAATGTTATTTAATAAAAATGCAGCTGTTCATTTGTTTTTGTACTAAATGTTGGAATTAGCATTAAATAAGATTAATAAATGCTGTAAAAGTAGTGTTCATTCTTAGTTCTTATGATGTGTTTTCATATTTTCTTGTGTGTGTTGTGTAGCTGTTTGTGCATGTATAATAAAGTTACAAAGCTCCAAGTCTCCCCCAAAAAACTGAGCACTTGTAAAATGTTTCCAAAAATGTTTAAAACTACACAGATCAGCTTAGAAAATGCCTCATTATTTTTTTTATCCTTTTCTCTCTGTCTCTCTCATGCTCTTTTTCTAAGGCAGAATGAAAAGTGCAGCCCAAAGCCATTTCAGAGACTATTAAGGGTAGAATATGCTGTGTGTTGATGCTAGCACTTGCACGATTTTAGTCTGAAAAAAAGAAAAGAATGAAAAACTGCTTTTCCTTCAGGTCTTTTTCTGTAGATATTGTTGGTGTCATTGTATTACTCTTTTGAACACCACTGCAGACTTCATGAGGACCTCAAGCTTCCCCCAAGCAGCGTCTTGTGTTTGGGCAGAGGTTAAAGAGACAAATCTTGAGCTTTTCCAAAGCACTGGGGTTATGTCATTATGACTGTATGTTTTCATGTGGGCAACAGTCCGCTGAGCTCTTCTGGGTGATTTACTGTGGCTTTCTCTCTGTGTTGCAGAACCCGAGGAGGTCTTTCCTCCAGAGGTGGTGACCTTAAATAGCACAGCAGTGAGGGTGCTATGGGCAGCTCCTCTTGTTCCAAACGGAGCAGTCACACTGTACTCTGTCTATTTGGATGGCCGCCTCTATGAGTCCACTAGCAATGGATCCGGATCGCTGGAAGTGGGAGGACTCTTGCCGTTTACTGTACACAGTATTCAGGTCTGGCCTTCTGTATCTAAACGCACAATTACACCGTACTTTTGGTAACACTCTACTATGAGGTTTCACATGTTAACCTTTGTTAACTACTTTAGTGAACATTAACCTATAATGAACTACTTCTACAGCATTTATTAATCTTGGTTAATGTTCATTTCAACATTTACTAATACACTATTCAAATCAAAAGTTGTATTTGTTAACATTAGTTAATGCACTATATACCAACAATGAACAGCTGTATTTTTATTAACTAACATTAACAAAGATGAATACAGTAACAAATCTATTGCTTATGTTTAGTTACACGAAAATCCCATTTTTATTACAGGAAATGATTATTTTTAAAAACTCCGGGCAAAGTGGAGATTTCTGAAAACGCCGGTTATGTGTTGTCGTGTGAACTGGGAGAAACAGCGTTTTAGGTTCTCTTGTCGATTCTGAGGATTCTGATTGGCTTGCATGGCTTTATCCTTCTCCCTACACTGCCGCCAATAGGTTTGGCATAGTTGTGATGGCGCTCGACGGCGTATTTATGCGGGTGTGTGAACGATGTTATTTTTGAAAACGGAGAGGGGGAAATATTCGTTTTGCTAAATACTCGGCTTTGTGTAAACGTGGCCTAAAGGTTGTATGATATAAAAATGGGTTTTAAAAAAACAAAAAAAAAAAAATAACATTAAGGATATTCAACCCGAGCCAACTGACATCATCAGAGAAGGAATGGCATTCCAGAGTGGAAGAAAATTTTCAAATTTTGATTAAAGATTACCATGACAAACAAATTTTGCATTGTTCACCACAAGACTAGTAATGGGTGATGAAAAAGTAAATAAGGTAAAAAAATAATAATAATTTCATGATGACTTTAAAGGTTGACTTTAAAGTGTTGGGTGACATCACTTCTTGTTGATGTTCGAAGTGTTGTCAAACAAAACGGAGGCTAGCTAGACCCTCCCTCCTCCTCCTCAACCGCACACTAACCCCCCAAATCCTTCTTGTCGGTTATTGGCTGGAACACTGTTTATGTTTTGTTTCATGGTGCGGGTTGGCCGAGTTTGTTTTTGTTTCCGTTTGTGGAGCCTGGGGTGTCTACAGAGGCCGCATTTTTTACAGTGTGTTCAGGGGACAGGCAGCTAGTGGATAGAGATGTTTGCTGTATGTGACAAATATCTTGGCCTAAAAAACTGACTGCTATACCCTGTGTTTAGGTGGAGGTGTGTACCGTGTACGCGTGTGTGAAGAGTAACAGCACTCAGGTGACCACAGTGGAGGACACACCTGCCCAAATCAGCAAACCTCAGATTCAGGTGCTCGGCTCTAGGTGAGTCAGTCAAGCAGACACAGAAGGGCTTTTCATACTTGAAATAGTTAGGGGTGGTATAATGCCCTTTTCACAAGATGTAAAATATCCCCAGAGTGTGTATGTGAAGTTTTAGCTCAAAATACCCCTCAGATATTTTATTTAACTTGTTAAATTGGTCACTTTTCGAGGGTAAGCAAAAACGCACCTTTTTTTGTCTGTCCCTTTAAATGCAAAAGAGCTGTTGCTCCCAACACAGGGGGTGGAGCTCACATAGACATACACTGAAAATGTCAAACTTTTAGCCTTTTATGTTCAAACCAGAGTCAGACAATGATGGAGAGACTCAAGAACAAGTAACAATATGTAGAATGCAACAAGACATTTCTAAATGGTTAGTTGATGAATTAAGGTATCTTATGTGTCTAGTCACTTATTAGCATATTCTGTCATGATAATCTATAAATCACGTTCCCAGGGGCAGGGTTTGTGTACATGTTCGGGTTTGTGATGTCAGTAACCCTGGAGGAAGCTTGTGTAGTCCCCATCAGCTGTTTGTTGTAGTCCTTAAAAAGCAATTTCTAAAAGAAAATTTCTCCCTTTGCTTCACATTTAACACTGCTCGTAATTTGTCAGGTTTTACAATGAATCCAGGGTATTCATAAGCTAACGTTTTACACTGTACATTCCTAAACCCTGTATTAACATCCTTGTTTAAATATTTGCAGTGTCAGTGTCACTGATTGGATGATATGTTTACATGTAGCATTGCACATCCTTATATTACATATTGCTGACTGTAATGTAGACTTTGCAGATTGCTCCCAATGGTCTTGCTTTTTGTCACCATTTGACATTTGTCCCCTCAAACACTGAAACCTCTGTTTAATCGACATTTATATAACAATTATTTTATTTCCACTGTAAAATAAAGTAGGATATATAGTTTTCTTGCATTGAATGTTCTGAAATGAAGTTCATCTTTAACAGCTTGAAATCGGTTGCATCCAGTGTAGACCTGGTACACAATATAAGAAAATCTCACACATGCCACAGTGTAACAGTGTAAAAGCGGTAAAATTGTGTTTTTGAAGGGACAAGGGCTCTGTGTTCCATAGTAAGCCATAATTCGCACATTTTCTACCATGCTGTCTCCCACGCTCATGTCATATCACCAGTGTTTTGTACTTCTCTCCCAATAGAATACTAACTACTGATCGATTGGCCCGACATGGCTGGCCGTGGCCTACACATGCCCCAAACAGTTCATTTATTTGCCACGCTAGATTTGCTCGAGTGGAATTTAATCAATAGCTAATTCATTAATTCTTTCTGTGGTGCTTCGTGGGGGCTGGGCACAGGAGTCGGTTGCTGGCTTAAGCCTTGATTGAAATATGACAAGTGCTGCAACCGATGGCTTACTTGCTGCTGCCCAATATGAATTCCAGTTATTTCTCTCCATGAGGGATTAACGGTGGACAGCAATGACACCCTTTGTAATATAATACTAATGCATTTGTTATAGCAAAGCTGTTTCCCCATCCCCCAACCCTCCAAAAGGAAAGTAATCATGTATAATATTTTTTGGTTGTAAAGGCACACAGTAATCGCCAAACGATTCTCTGTCTGTACTTTAAAAAAGGAATCCTTGTCACATTTCATGAATTCCTAATCAGATACTAAGGTCTGTCAGCTTTAAGTCATCCGGGGCCTTCATTATCAATTAGCTTCCTCATTGGGAGGGCAAGGGAAGAGAAGAGAGAGACGCTCGCAAACCTTAATTATGTCATTCTCCACGTCTTACATATGTGACAAGAGATTTGCAGAACACAAAAGAGATGGGAAAGGAAGCAAAGGAAGGCAAATCACAGAGCGGTATGAATATTATCATGTGTGGAGAGAAGATGAGAAAGATGATAAACAAAAGCACATTTCCATAAGGTTATGGCTACAGTTAAGAAAGAAAAAAGGCTTGTTTAATGGCTTTTTTGTTTCCTGATAGCATACCTCTCTGCAATGTTCCTTTAAGCAGCAAGCTGCCCCTTTTGTTTTTGTTTTGTTTTATTTTCTTGTTTTATTTATTTATTTACTAAGGCTGGTAAGAGTTGCCAACAGTATGCCACAGCAGGTTTCCCAGTTAAAACTTATGAATTTAAAGATGGTCAAAAGTACCTTAAAATTTAGGGTAATATACAGTGTTGGGGAAAGTTACTTTTAATGGTAATGCATCACAATATTGCGTTACTCCCTAAAAAAGGAACTAGTAATGCATTACTTTACTTTTTTCATAAGTTTTCTAATCTGGCCTGGGCTTGCTTGTTTGTTTTTTTAACATAAAAAGGCTGGAGGAAATGTAAATTCATGCCTGTACAGTAGAGGGCACAGCTCAAACAAACCTTTTCAGCTGTGCTTCTGTGCTGCCATTCTGGATCACTGAAGATAGAACGCAGAACAAAGTTCAACACTTATTTCAGAAATTTAAAAAAATTAAACAGAAATGTGATGTTTATCTAAAGTAACTTTTGCTTATTCGTATGGTTGAGTTGGATCATCAAAGGTCAGCAACAAAGACATTGGTTAATGAAGTGAGATTAAAAACAAAGTATATTTGTGTAATTTAACATTTAATTATTGCAAGTTTGCGTACATTTTTCTGAGTTTGCATTCTACAGTTTCAATTCATTTTGAGGAATACCCAGTCAGTTTTTGTGCAAGTGAGATGAGTAAATGCATGTTCGTATTAAGTCTAAAACTAATATAACCGTCATGTTTACACAGCGCACACAACACCTCCGCACTTACTCACAAGTCCTGTCAACATGGGAACAGTAAATCAGTAAATAAAGTGGAAAATACATTAACTTGAGTTACTTATTTGAAAAAGAAACTCCATTATTTTGTTGTAAATTTAAAAGTACACTCTTAGAAAAAAGGGTTCATTGGTGTTTCTATATATGAACCATAGGGTTCTTTACTCAACTCCTAAGAACCTTTTATGCTAAAAAAGGTTCTATAATGACAAGAAAGAACCCTTTTGGCACAAAGGTTCGTTATAGGCTATCATTCATTCACATATTACATTATTCTGCAATATTTTGTAGTTGTAATTAAATTATTGTTTATTAAACTGTTGTAGTAACTTAATATCACATTTTAATCATGCTGATTTTCAGAGGAGAAAAACTGAAATGTCACTCTTCGTGTGATATTGATTAACTAAAATTTTATAATTATATACATTTTCTAACCCCTATATCTTGAATTTTGTGATCATTCACATGCATTCATAAATACATTTTAGGGTCTTTGATGTTTGTCAATAATATGAAATATTTAATCCGGAAAGGACAAAACAAATGATAATGAATGAACCCAAAAGGTTCCATATAGAACCTTTTTCCTGGTTACAAAGAACCCTAAGGGTTCTTATTATTAAACCCTTAAAAAGGGTTCTGTATAGAACCTTTTAGGGGTTCCAAATATGTAGAGCTGATAGAATCTTTTAAGGTTCTAAATAGAACCTTTTTCTTTAACATTACTTTACTAGTTACTTTAAAAAAGTAATCTGATAATGTAACTCACGCTACTTGTAACGCATTACCAATGCAACACTGGTAATATATTATACAATATAGAAACACAATAGCCCCTTTCACACATACAGTCTTTACTGGTAAATTACCGGTAAAAGATCATGTGTGAACAAGACGTTTTCAAATATACCAGTAAATTTGTTCCGGCAATTTACCAGTAAGGGAAGTTTACATTAACAGTAAATTATTGTTATATTCAGTGTGTGAATGCGAAATGAAGATTACCGTTTTTTTGCAAGGACGAGGTCAGAATGCGCTGACATAAGAAGTGATTTAGGCCAATCAGAAGCCTTTGAAATTGCAACGGCTCTGGGCTATTCATAAAATTATGGCGCAGATGACGCGTTTACTCAGCACTGTTTACAAATGTCTTCAAATTGGAGGGATATTGAAACTAAAGCGCTTCTTCTCGTCCGGGGGGATGAAGAGTTTTGTCAACAACTTTAAAGGTCACTTCTCACAGAGGTTACGAGTATTTTGGAACTAATGTGTGAATGGTCTGTTACCGCTAAAATGCCCAGCACGTTTTCTAATTTACCGGTAAAGTCGTTCTGGCAATTTTACTGTAATTTACTGGGATTGCTGATTTAAATGTTGCCGTTGCTACTAAATATTACAAAATGTTTAAATTGTGGTACCATGTAATTCTTGTAGTGCCTTTTAATGACATGGTTTGAGATAGTGGATAAAATATTGAGACAGGTACCAAGCAAGCAGTAGTGAACAAAAATTGTGCTTTTCTGTGGAAAGCCAGCTTCTGCATGATGAGTGGAGAGGAAAATCAATACAAGAAGTACATCAGAAAAAGAAAAGATGACACACATCATAACTCATACTGCTCAGCACAATCTATTTGGCTGTAGTAAGTCGTAGAAAGTGCTATATAATGAAGCGATGTATCGCTATTTTTTCTATTATATTACATGCTCATTCCCCTTGACAGTGATAGAATAAAAACAAAGAATGAGCTACACCAGACTGTTTATACACCAAGAGGTGAGCAATATATTGTGAAGGTGTTTTATCTTTGCTGTGTCTGTATACTGTGTGTTAGATCAGTTAAACTACAATGGCTGTCACCTGGTCAGCCCAATGGCATTCTGGGAGGATATGAGGTTTGGCGAAGGACTCTGCAGTGGTGTGAGGAACTGAAATCCCAGCAAGTGTTTCCTTCTCAGACTCGCTGTTCGTACCTGGAGTGCCCTGCAGAACAAGACTTCTGCGGCATGACCTGTTATAAGCCCGAGACACAGGTAACTACAGAGAAACCTCATTTAAAATGTAGTTTAGCTTGTTAATTATTCCATGAAGAAACGGTGGCGTATGTATCAGTTTGAGTGGCTGGTATTTATCTATGAAGTACTGTAAAGTCCCTGTGATTGTTTTCAGTAAACAGATTAACTTGTCTTCTGCAATTGCTGCCATCCTGGTGTTATTGAAATACAGCCAACTTGGCAAGCAAACACAGGCCATACGTCTCCACCAGCTTAAATCAGACAGTAATACACTAGAGACAAGCTCACAAAGAGAACACAACTCCGATAAGGACAAGAGCTCTCAAAGCTGTAAAGCAGTATAGCAGAAAAATGAGTTTTACAGAGGCAACATTATACACTTGTGATCATGTGTTAATGGAGCTCGATCTTGAATTCATCATTATCTAAAGTTTTGTGTCATTGTGAAAGGTGTTATGTTTGATTCTTTATTAGTGCCACTATTACTAGAAATATCATCTATGGTATACCGTAATTAGGAATGTCAATTTAAAGTGTTGTTTTAATTGTAAAAGTTTTATCTGAAAAAAAAGACTCAATACACCGTAATTTATGTAGTTCAGATAACATCATATTTTGAGTTTCTGATGCTTAAATCAATCTCCTTCATTGTATTAACTCATTTTTTCAGTTCAATAAACCTAAAAATTTTAAGGCAACCAGGTTACTTAATTTTTTAAGTTAAACCTACAATATTTTTTTACAGTGTAGATTTTCCATATTTTTTTGTAATAAGGGATTTTCCTATTGTCAAGGAAAATTTAAGCTACAACCACTTAAGAACCCTTGTTGCCCAACACTATATTCCCCCAGCAAATATTGATATATACAGTTAATTTGATTGAATAGTTGGCATAAAATTAAATTCCTCTCATCTATGTTATACAAGCATGTTATTAGTTTTATTGTGGAAGATTTGTTCATTTTTTCTATTATTCAGATCTTCACATCTAAATTTTTTTTTTTTTGTGAAATGACAGACTTCTCCAATCATTTAGTCCATTTAAAGTCCTATTAGTCTGTTATTATTGTTATTATGATTTTTACAGTTGATTGCAGTCTCACATTCTGCCTTCATCCAATCAACATCCAATGTTTTTTTTTTTTTTTGTTTTTTTAAATACATAAAATTTGGATTATTTGGACTTAAATCGCTTCACAACCCTTGTTAATGTATTTTACCCTGTCTAAAATTGTTTTGATGCCAATTATGTACAGTATGCCCAAGCTTTATTTTGTACTGTCTTCACACATAGTGGTTAATTCTCAGGAGTTTGATAAACCGGGTTCAAGTAGGTTCAAAAGTTCAGACCTCTCAAAGGCACAGCAGAGGAGGTATTTACTGTATGCCATTTTTCTACTGGAAGCTGGGCCAGAAGGTAAGGACAATGTCAGTGGCTCAGGGCAATACAGATTTTTCAGACGCCACAAGAGTATCATCTCAGCGCTGTAGAGAATCTATCCTGTCCTGATTTCTCGCCAAAGTAGGCAGTGGAGTCCGGCTAGAATATAGCCCACCGCTGTGGAGGAAAGAGGTGGGCTGGATTTCTACCTGCACTCACATGTGCTTCTGCGGGCCCTCAGGGCTGAAGCATTGCCACCTCTTTTCTTCCTAATTGCCTTGAGGAGTGCAAAACTTGTGCGGATGATGTATTTGAATTGCATATATTTTAACAAACTTTTTCTGTGTATGTGTTTTATTTTTGCAGGTGTGCTGCGCAGGGGTCGTTCACAGCCTAAATCAGTCCCATCAGTGTTGTGAAGAGCGCTATATTCCAGCTTCAAAGGATTCTGGGAGTGTGTGTTGTGGAGGTCAGTTTGTCCAGCCTCTGTCTCAATACCAGTGCTGTGGAGGATATTACATCCTGGTCCCACCAGGTATGTACTGCATTCAGCCTTAACACAGTCAAATGTGAAGTTCAAATATCAATCAAAGTGCTTATTTTCTGAGCATTACTTTTTTTTAAAAAAAAGCAAATAGTTGATTGTTCTATACACGTTTTGTAGGAGAGGTCTGTTGTCCGGACTCTGTGGAACGGCGTGTATCTGTCGGTCTCGGGACTCGTGCTGTGGTGGGAGTCCTTTCGGCTCTGGAGCTGGACAGATCTGCTGTGGGGGCCGTCTTTATGATGGCTTCAGCTCCCAGTGCTGTGGAGGACAGCTAGTCCATCGAGAGGTGGTGTGCTGTGGGGATGCCAACCAAGGAACGCCCCATAAACGTGTATCCGGTGAGTGTTCAGAAACATGCTTGCAGAACAATGTTGAATTACACTCACCTTAAGGATTATTAGGAACACCATAATAATGTGTTAGACTCCCTTTCACCTTCAGAATTGCCTTAATTCTGACGTGTTAATTCAACAAGGGTGCTGAAAACATTCTTTAGAAATGTTGTCCCATATTGATTGGATAGCATCTTGCAGTTGATGGAGATTTGTGGGATGCACATCCAGGGCACTAGGCTCCCGTTCCACCACATACCAAAGATGCTCTATTGGGTTGAGATCTGGTGACTGTGGGGGCCATTTTAGTACAGTGAACTCATTGTCATGTTCAAGAAACCAATTTGAAATGATTCAAGCTTTGTGACATGGTGCATTATCCTGCAGAGGATGGGTACATGGTGGCCATAAAGGGATGGACATGGTCAGAAACAATTTTCAGGTAGGCTGTGGCATTTAAACGAGGCCCAGTTGGCAGTAAGGGGCCGAAAGTGTGCCAATAAAACATCCCCCACACCATTACAACCACCACCACCACCAGCCTGCACAGTGGTAACAAGGCATGATGGATCCATGTCCTCATTCTGTTTATGCCAAATTCAGATTCTACCATCTGAATGTCTCAACAGAAATCGAGACTCATCAGACCAGGCAACATTTTCCCAGTCTTCAACTGTTAAATTTTGGTGAGCTCTTGCAAATTGTAGCCTCTTTTTCCTATTTGTAGTGGAGATGAGTGGTACCCGGTGGGGTCTTCTGCTGTTGTAGCCCATTCGCCTCAAGGTTGTGTGTGTTGTGTGTTGACCAGGACCACACCCCTAAATGCATTGAAGCAACTGCTATTGTGATTGGTTGATTAGATACTTCCATTAATGAGAAATTGAACAGGTGTTCCTAATAATCCTTTAGGTGAGTGTATAATAACTGTGTTGTATTGAACATTGCTGTTCAAATGTTTGGGGTCATTGAGATACCTTGTGTTCACCAATGCTGCATTTATTTAATCAACAATACAGTAAAACAGTAATATTGTAAAATATATTATGATTACAATTTACTGTTTTCTTTTTAATATGTTTTAAAATGTGATTTATTCATGTGACATTTGTAAAACTTTTTTGACATTTGTGTAAAAAGTGTTTTATTTCTACAATATATGGTGTAAAAACGTCTTAGTGCTGCCCTCTTTTGAACGGTGGCTACTGCAGTTGGATTTTCCTATTGGATGTTCCGCACTTCGTGACGTACGCAGGTTTCAGCTCACCACGCTCTTGGTACGAGCGGCAGTATAAAAACCAGCTTGTTTTCGTCAAAACCACTGTAGTGAGTCAGGAGTTGGAATTGCGAGTATTGAAAACGATCAGGATAGAGTGTTTTATCATCTATTTCGTCCCCTCTATCTCCGCTGGGGTCTGCCCACTTTTTCAGCATTTTTTAAATATTGCCAGTGGGTGGAGTCAGGCTCTGACCAGGGGTTTAGTTACCCTTTAATAATCATTTCCTATTTTATCAATGTTGAAAAGAGTTATCAGTGTTTGTGGTGTTCCAGACCAGTGTATGTACGTGGTACAGAGTAAACATAATTTGTCATAACCCCTGAAAGTTAATGCTATTGATGGCACACGGTTTAATTAGCATTTTTGCATGTCCCCCATTATACTTATCATAGAACAATCCATTTATCATAGCTGCTTTTTTGGAATGCCTTTATTTCGAGCCTTAAATCCTCTCACGATTCAAAACAGAAAACATGGCTCTAACTTTAAATGGGGCAAAGCACGTATGGCCACTTCTTTGCAGCTAAGTTTAGCCCTCACTCCTTGGTGACTTTCTAATGACACTGTGGAGGAGTGTCAGAGAGCTGAACCCTCTTGGGGTCACACAGGCTCCCCGCAGTGCCCAACTAAAGTGGGCACCTGGGGCACAGATGGGCTGGATGGGCACTGGTGTCAGCCATCTTTGTCAGGCTGGATGATGGAGCTGAGTCTATCTAAACACCAACCAGAGCTGTGCCAAGCCCACAGCAGGCTCCCAGGATGCAACAGAACTAATGGCCATCATGAGGTCAGTGGCACCAGTGTATTTATCAAACAAAAACAGTCTATAAGTTGTTCGGTGGCTTCGGTAACATCCTGGGATTGGGTCCAGTAAACATTTTCAAGATTTGGTTAATCACCCTGTCCTTGATTTACAGTTTTTCAAAGCTATTTTTTTTTGGAGGAAACTTAATCATTTCACTAATTTTACTACATACCTGGAGTTATTTTCAGAAGCTAGCAGAAACATTTTTCTCTAGATTAAATCACTGGACACCACAGCGCTCATTCACATTACCTTGATATTCTCTTCCTTCCTTCATCTTACTGAAATAAGGCAGATGAAGAAGTCATCGCTCATTAAAGAGAGCATCCTGGGGAGAGCATATGTTATGATGGATAGTACCGTTAGGATAACTAAAGGCCATTTGCCTGAGTAGCCACACCGCTGGTTCATGATGCTGGGGGCTCACGCCGCGAGCTCCACGCTGGCTCCTGACGCTGTCAGCCTGCTCTATTATTGAATGAGCTACTTAACCTTGATAAAGACACCCCAACTCCCTCAAGGTTCTGTCTCCTTTACCAGCGGTGAGTGTCTCTGCAAATATAAGCTAATGGACAGATAACACGGCATATGTCATGAGCTGATATCCTCTTCTATTGGCAGAGAAGGATGCAATGTGAGTCAGAAGTTCAGAACTGCAATATGCTGTAGACAAACATGTATTTCGTAAAAGCTTTGGTTGGGTGTTTAATTTGCTTTATTAGGGATATAGAGTTGCTTCATATTTTGCTTATTTTTGAGGTTGATATGAGACCAGGTGTTACAGGGATTTTACCACAGTGGTGGTGTTATATTTAACTTAGTTAGCATAGTTTGCGTAGTTTAATTAGTAGCATAGTTCCTTAGTCTTATTATTGTTATTATTATTATTAACTATAGGCAGTTCTTCCATCAAACAATTATATACACTATTGTTCAAAGGTTTTTGGTGGAAAATAAAAGAGCTGGATCTATTTACAAGCAGTTTCCTTTTTAATCAGAATAAACTCGGGAACACACTTCTACGGAAGAGGATTAGGGCCAAGCAATAATAAAAAAATAAAACCATCTCGAGATTAAAGTAATTATAATGCAATTAAATTTGTTACATTTCGATAAAAAAGTTGGAATGCAATCTTGAGAATAAACTCATTAAATATTGAGAATAAAGTTGTTGTGTTTCGAGAAAAAACTTGTTAAATTTCGAGAAAAAAAGTCGATAATACAATCTTGAGAATAAACTCATTAAATATCGAGTAATAAAGTCGCTAAGATTCAGAGAAAACTTGTTGAATTTCGAGACAACTCGAAATACAATCTTCAGAATAAACTCATTAAATATCGAGAATAAAGTTAGTGCTCTGAGAAAAAACTCGTTAAATTTAGAGAAAAAAAGTCGTTATACAATCTTGAGAATAAACTCATTAAATATCGAGAATAAAGTTGATTGAGTTTCGAGAAAAACTCGTTAAATTTCAAGACAAAACTCGAAATACAATCTTGAGAATAAACTCATTAAATACAGAGAATAAAGTCGTTGAGTTTCAAGAAAAACACGTTAAATTTAGAGAAAAAAGTCGTAATACAATCTTGAGAATAAACTCATTAAATATCGAGAATAAAGTCGTTGAGTTTCGAGAAAAACGACGTTAAATTTCAGAGACAAAACTCGAAATACAATCTTGAGAATAAACTCATTAAATAACGAGAATAAAGTTGTTGTGTTTTAGAAAAACTGGTTAAATTTCAACAAAAAAAGTCGTAATACAATACTTGAGAATAAGCTCATTAAATATTGAGAATAAAGTACGATTGATATTTGAAACACAATGACTTTATTCTCAATATTTAATGAGTTTATTCTCAAGATAGTATTTTGACTTTTTTCTCTAAATTTAACAAGTTTAATCTTGCATTATAATGACTTAAATCTCAATATTAAATGAGTTTTTCTGAAAGAGAGAAACACTAGTGACCAAACAAGATTATTTCTAATAATCAAAGAATCCTAAAAATGTTATCACAAACTGGTATTATTAATTGTATTGTATTATATAAATTGTAAATTGTATATATATATATATATATATATATAGCACAAAAAAATGTGGGCAACAACATTGATAATAATCATAAATATTTCTTGAGAATCAAATCAGTATATTAGAATGATTTCTGAAGGATCATGTGACACTGAAGACTGGAGAAATGATCCTGAAAATTCAGCTTTGCCATCACAAGAACAAATTACATTAGAAAAATATATTTAAATAGAAAACAGTTAATTTAGTGTGTTTCTGAACTCTGTTGTGCAGAAATGCAGTGACATTGTTTAAGCTGCACGTGGTCCTCCAGATTGTGGAAATAGAATCACAGGCAGTTTTCTGAGGATGTCCCACTGAGATCCAGCTGATGGCCGATGGAAATGTGATTACCAGGTCCCTAAAGTGCGATCTGTCACACATTACACTCTACCCTGTCAGGACTCGGCAGCGCTCCAGCGCAGTGGAGATGGAATTGTTAGAGACAGCCATCAGCTGTTTGAAAAGCTGCCTGTGAACCAATCCCTGAATCAGTCTAAAAAAAACTGCTATTTGTCAATGTTGGAATGATTACAGAGTTTTGATGACAAACACTTTTTTTTCATATAAATAAAAAAATATTTATTAAATCACATTACATAGTTATTTATTAATATTTGGTATTAACATAATAGCTAAAAACCAAAATAATTAAATAGGCTACTCTTATGCCGATTTACTGACACACTGTTGGAATACAGCCATTGTTGCCAATTGTTGATTATTTGTGTTTAAGAAAATATCTAAAACACAAGAAAAAAAGAAAAAATATGTTTTAAATTCTATTTTCACTAAAAAGAGTAATAATTGTTTTGGTACATAGTGGTATAAAAACCTTTAAATACATTAAAAAATATATGTGATTTTTATTTAGATTTTTTTGGTAATAAAGTAACCAAATCACTGAAAGTTTTGACTCTATTGAAACATACTGTTTGAACTGATTCTTGCAAATTAACTTACCAACTCTAACACAGTTTTTTCATTAGAAAATATAGTCTTAGAAAATATAATGACCAAATAAAAAGCACATCACAATCATCAGAATATTAACAATGTTGCTTAATTATAACCTGGCATATTTACATTTATTAATTTAGCTGACGCTTTTATCCAAATCGACTTACAATTGCTATATATGTCAGAGGTCGCACGCCTCTAGAGCAACTAGGGGTTAAGTGTCTTGCTCAGGGACACATTGGTGTCTCACAGAGGATTCGAACCCGGATCTCTCCTACCAAAGGCATCAGTCTTATCCACTGTGCCATCACCACATGCATCACGCATATAACCCAGATGTCAAACTAGTTACAGAAACAATGACATTTGTTTGAAGGGGAACTGTGGAACATTTCATCATCCTCCATGACAAGTTACAAGAGTCTTTAAACTGTCAATCCAATCCAGTCTTCAAAATTTTTCCATTTGAGAGATGGCAAACAGTTTAGACAATAGCCTCGAGTAAAACAGGGTATTACTGTGCATGCCCCGCTGTCCTGTTTAAAGTTTAGATTTGGATTACAGGGTTCTTTGCATCTGGAGGCTTGGTGTCATACAGAGAGATCTTTTAATATCTGCTTATGTACAGAGCTCTGCTTAAAAGCACAGTGCCTGTATCACATTCAAGGTTAAATCTGAATATTTTACACCATTTAAGTGTTAAAAGCTTTAGAGCTGTGTGTGTGTGTGTGTGCGTGAGAGAGAGAGAGAGAGATCATAAGAGTGGGTGTGGAAATGGCTGTGACGATGTCAAAAAAGTGCAATAATTAAATATGTTCTCAAGGACACAATGACCATTTGCGAGTGGAAATGATCCCGGTGGCTGAATGCGTCAGTGTCTGCGTTGTATTTGTTACTGCACGAGCGCTTCATCATGGCTCATATGTCCTCATATTGTTCTGCCAACGCTGTCTTGCAAATGACAAGACATGAATGCCAGAGAGGGAATTATTCCGAACACACACGCCTGGATCTTTTTTGCTGAGACAGATTGGAGATCATACAGATTAAGACCATTTTCTTTCAACAGTTATTATGATAGCTTTTCTTAACTTACTGGCTGCTAATAATCTCAGTTAATAGGCTTGAGCAATTAAAGCATTTTTCACGGCTCAACTACTAATCACAAAGTACAGATTTCTAATGCTTTGCACGTATTGAATGGAACTAGTAGTGTCGGACCAATGATGGTGATGCTTTTGATGTTTAAGAGTTGTTTTAATAACAGAGTTAGTGGTATAGTAGTTTTATACATTAAAATGAAGTCACATTTTAGTTAAATTGCAATACAGTTTTTCAGAATTTTAAAATCTTGTTTAATGTGAATTTATACCCCAAAAAAGCATTGATTTGGAAAATCCAGACAGAGATTCTTGTTTTAATAGGCAAATGCCTTTATGCACTTTTTGCATATGTATAAATTAACATTAACAAAGATTAATGCTGTAAAACAAAATAATTGTTAGCTCATGTTAACTAGTGCATTAAAGGTGCAGTTCTAATGCTGCGTTCACGTGCTATGGAAAAAAGGATATTTTCCACTTGTGAACTGGTATTTACCAGTGTGTTGCGTTCAAGTGCTTTTGTTGTCGTAATGTGGTAAAAAGATGGAGATCTAGACCTGTTATTTAGCTAAAACTATTTTAGATTGCTTAAGTCATCTGCAACAGCAAGAAAATGATTTATCAAAACTCAAAAGGTAAATAATATGCTGTATAATAATTTCTAGATCATGAATAGTATATATTTTTACCATTCACAACTCTCACGGTGCTCTCCGCCATTTTGAAAAGATCAAAGGTTATTCTCATTCTTGGCAACTCGTCCATCAAAATATTCTACGAGTTGCCCAGTGGAATATACTACATGAGGGGGTGTTCATGTGCATTTTCCACGTCGGTTTTTGGTATTTACCATAATTACCATAGCACATGAACGCAGCATAAGAAACGTTGAAAGTGGACCGGACTCTTGTAGCCAATCAGCAGTAGGGGGCGTGTCCACTCATGATGGAAGAGGGAAATTTGAATAAAGACTGTAGAAAGAAAGATGGCTGAGAGACATTGTAATAGAAGAAAAGGTCAGAGGAAAATCACTGGAAGGCTTATGAGCAGGCGGGAGCTTTAGGATTCTAATATTTAGTTTAATATTAGAGAAGCTGTCCATCTTTTTCCTGGAGAGACCCAAGCGGGAAGGCCTGAAAACAGATACCTATGTTACTTTGTTTTCTGCTCCATACGTGAGAATCATTGGTTTTATTCATATATTTATTCCAGGTGTTCCTGGGGAGAGGTGAAAGAACAGCACATTGGTTGCATGTGACAGAAAGTGCTTGGGCAGCAGTAATATTTTCACTGCTCTTTGGGGGACTGAAAGGAGGATAAAAAGAGGGACATTTAAGCTTGAACATAAAACTTTAAATGCACATGTCCAAAACACAAAAAATGGTACTTTTAAATATCACTTGGTGGTGGTGGTTGTTGTTTTTTAGGACCTCCTCCTGACCCTAAGCCAAAACCTACATACAACTACTACTGTTTGAATGAAAGGAAAAACAGTTCACAGAGAATGCATTATTACATCCCACTGCGTTGCTTTTCCATAGTTTTCCCTATTTAAAGGGACACCAGGCAGGAATGCTGTTTTTGTCAATCCCCTAGAGTAACTGTGGAGTACTTGTTTTTAGCGTTACTGTCGTAAATACCACTTACGGAGGGCTTGACAGTGTTACATAGTATACAATAGTACATTGTGTTTAATTTGTCATTTAATGAGATCTAATATATGTTGTTAGTGGTGAAAATTTTCACCTGATTAAATACATATCCCCATGAACTTTAATGGTCCAGAGGAAGAACTTTTGCCATGTGTGTCACAGGTTCTGGGTTCTAATCCCTACTAATAGTTTAGTTTATTTTCAACACTGATTGTTTAGTAGTGGCTATATTTCAAGCAGGGACATGTTTTTTGTGCGTTGGGTTTTGTGATTTCACCGTAATGAGTCTCTCAGTCCCCACAACGGATTGAGAGCTCGTTAGTTTGAAGACAGTGCGCATCACAACAGACCACTGAATTACTGAAACTGATCGCAGCGGCAACGAGCACTTTGGTCAGATCGCCTCTTATTTAACAAACGAACTAAATGAATGCTCTAGAGTTACCTAGAGATGTTTTATTTGTTTGTAATGGTACATGCGTGCTGCGAGATGTTTCAATGGGGACATATCGCACGCAAATTATGGCTATGTCTGACTTCTCGCTCGGTCAGTCTGCTTTTTCCTCTTTCTCTGTTCCTCCGACAATGATTTCCTAGCTTTCTGTATCTTATATGCCGGCTCAGCCATGACGATAGTGTGACAAACTCATTGACAGTATGGACAAACTCCATCTCTTGACCTTGTTCCTGGATTTGTGCACTGTTGCCGCAAAGGAATATGTTACATCGCGAGAGCTGTTGCATGCACCGAAACTGCAAGTGAGATTTTTCCACTCACATGCACCAGGGGGGTCGAAACGCCCCCATTCAACCCGAAAGAAGTCATATAACCATTTCAATAACTCTGAAGCTGTTAAATTAAGCTAAAATTACTGCATAGTGTCCCTTTAAACATGCACTATATTGACGTGTTTGACTGTCGTACTCACATCTTATGCATGCGTTCTAAACATGAGACGCTCAAGAAGTGCAACCTTTTTTTACGCTGACACAATTGTGTGAATGGCCCCTAATAGTTTTTTTTTATACACACATTTTACAAAGTTGTATATGCTAACAGTTAAAGCAGCAATAAGCGATTTCTGAGATCAACCCAAACAAACATATCCCTCTATTAAAGCTTAACCCCAAAATGGGTAATAATGCTTCACTGAAATATAAAGCTAAGATGACAAACAAACTACAAGGATGAACAAAAAAAGAATGTACAGTACAAGATTATATACAAACAAGAGTTTGTTGTGAGTCGCCAAAAAGCACATCAGCAAAACTGTCCTGTTAATATAGCTAACATTACATCAACAATTACATCATTACATCACCTGACCGAGCTTTGACACATTTACTTTCTCTGTGCTTCCAGTGGCTAAAGTACATTTAATTTAACCAGGATACATACATAATAATGTACCATGTAACATGCAACTAATAAATGAGTTTACTTCCAAAATAATCATTTGAAAGAAATCACAAAATTTCTATTTTCGAAAATTGTAAGGTCAAATATTTAAAGCACTATAAAGTCATTTTGCTCTTTGAGCTTGACTTTGAATGTGCTCAGCCATTTAGAAAACAAAAAAGTGCTTTTGTTTGTATGAAGTTTTCATTTTTGTGTCCAAAGGCTTGCATAAGCCACAGCACACATTTTTTATCAGTCGCTCATTGCATGCTAAATATTTACTTATCATTAAGTGATTGAACCTTAATTCACACAGCCTAAGCACCTTATGCTCGCCTGCGTTCACTCGCACTCTAATGAATGTATGCAAATCCATCATAAATCTGAAGATTAGCTAAATCATTTTGCGGTGCTTGAAAAAACAAAGTGTGAGCTAAAAGGGTGCTCATGTGTTTTGCGCCAGCCTACACCAGATTTAGCGGGGCAGTGGTGTTCCCTCCCTTTCCTTTTCATGGCACGACAAAGATGGAGACGACGGAAAATGAATTGTTTTAGCTGACGGGCCAAGGTTAAGTGCGGACAACGAAATAGAGGGACATCCCCAGCCAAGAGGTCAGGGAGTCAAAGTTCACTGCTCTTTAAACGAAATATCATGAAAAATGGAGCGCTGCAGGGATGGGACGTGATGGCAGAGCTATTTTGGAAAAATTGTTGAGCTGTTTATTTGCAAGTCATTGGAGCTGAAGTAATGCACCCTGGGAATTGCCACCAAATGCAGCTCTGCAACATCTGCTGTCCCTAAGTGAGTTAGAGCACGTCAGACATCTTTATGTCACTGCAGAGATGTGATGGATGCGGCCCCTAGAAAATGTTGCATAAAAATCTGCTGCGCCGTTTTGGCCGTTAAGTGAAATTACTATTTAAATTAATGGCGCTGTCACAGTTTATCTGTGCAAAGAATGAACGCTGATTAGGGTATTAAACAATTAGCAATTTATCATACTGGGGGTTGATGGTAATTATAGTAGTGATGGTTTACCCAAGGAAATAAACCAGGAGTCACTTCCTGCTAGAGGAATATTAAACTACTTTTTTGGGGGAAATTCTATTCTTTCTTCCCTCTGCCATGATGATCATACTGCATAAAAAGATTGCTTGTTCAAACAGTTTTACCATCTTGGTCCTTATTCCAGTAGATGCTCTGAAAATACAACTTTATACACATTAATGCAAGTTTTTTCTCAAAATGAATGTTGAGTACACTACCGTGCAAATTTTAGGCTCATTTATTTGATAAATACAATAACAATGAATTTTTATGACAGATAACAAAGTTCAAAAGAACAGCATTTATTTGAAATTGACATAATTTGTAACAAAAATATCTTTACTGCCCGTTTTGATTAATGCATCCTTGCTGAATAAAAATATTACTTTTTTTAAACAAATAAAACGTACTTACCCGAAACTTTTGAGCGGTAGTGTAATGCAGTAAGTATTTTCACAGCTGTGTTTGCAGGGCCGGTACGTGTGTGTTGAGTCAGGCCTCTGAGAACACCATGATGCTTTCAGAGGTAATAGGAGAGGATGCAGATGTGGATGCTGAGCACTGATGGCTGATGGGAGGAGACAGTGGCCACATTGCCAGATGAAGCTGATTCCCCGTGCAGCACGGCCGTCTGCATCTTTACATGTCAGCTGCACATGCAGCTCTTTGACGTCGCCTGGAAACGTCCAATGAGCTGTAATGGCCGCATGTTGGATGCTATACTAATGGTTAAAAAAATGTGCTGACTGCAGTCATGTTTATTCAATGTACAGTATGAAATGTCAGATTATAAATACCCAAGATTCATTGTTAAAGGACAACTCTGGCGCAAAATGAACCTTTGGTATAATTACACATTGCTTGTTATTACCACTAACAAGGCTCAAAATAGTCCCACAGTAACACGGTAGCATAATAAGGGTCCCTACATTCAAACCAAAGCATTGAGAACTTTGTCAGTGTCCAAAAAGATGTTTAATACAGATTTAATAAGAAGATATTTTATACACACACATTTTATACACATCTCTACCAGTCGATCTCGGAACGCCGATCCAAGTGCGCTGGTGAGATGTGAATAAGGTGATAAGGTGAGCGCGAACTGTAGGCTACATGTACATATTGAAGAGAAGAAAATGGTTCGTGTTTGTGTTTCTTCCGGAAACAACGGACTATATGAGATTCTGCACAGTTCAGCGCACTTGAATCGACGTTCATAGATCGACTAGTACAGACTATATTTCAAAGATGGCTTCTTCCTGTATTCGCAGAAGTTGCCTGTGTGTATAATATCTTCTTATTAAACTGTATGGACACTGACAAAGTTCTCAATGCTTCGGTTTGAAATGTAGGGACCTTATTATGCTACCGTGTTACTGTGGGGCTATTTTGAGCCTTGTTAGTGGTAATAACAAGCGATTTTATTTGTCATTACTCTATGCCCTATGTACTAGCGTTATATTAGCGTTATAGGCTAAACTGTTTTTATAGATAAAACTATTTACATTCGGCAATCATGAAAACAAATCTCAGATACCGGTTAACTAGGTAACAATGTGTAATTGGACCAAAGGTTCATTTTGCGCCGGAGTTGTCCTTTAATGATGAGCAGTGTGAAACATGACGCAAGATAACCCAGGATTTGAATAAACCAGGGCTAACGATTCCAAGTGTGAAAAGCCCATATTTGTATCAACATTTTTACGCGATATACATTTGTTTTGCATACAATAGGATTCAGCTGCTGTGGAGAGCACTACATCAACACATCCACTTCCTGGTGCTGCACAGGTCCCAGCGGCGAGTCTAAAGTCCACGTGGTGGAGAACAGGACGGCGTTGCTGAAGTGCTGCTGGTCAGAGGTGATTGATCAGGAGGAGAGAGTGTTGTAATGGAGTGGGCTTCAATCCGATTCACATCTGTGTGTGCTGACAGAGCCCGGCCAGCATCCTCATTCCGAGTCATTGACACTTTCAGCTCAGAGTGACATATTCACTGTATGTTGTTTCAGCAATAGTTCTTCCGGATGAAGACTTAGTGGAGAGCTTTGCCTTCAAGCTGCTTCGGCAGTGTCACACCAGTTTCTCAAACTCAGATTAAGGCAATGCTTTGCCAAAATTTGCCAAAACAGATTATGGAGAGACCTTTGACTACATGTCTGGTCCATACTGCAGCTATTAACCACCCACTTTGATCATTTTGATTGATAAACTGTTTTTATGACCGGTATAGGGGCAGGTATATCTGAAATCATTGATGTCACTATAATAGAGTAAAATTGAAAATATATTCAAATCAGCCCTTGTGAAAAGAAGGTACTCTTTAGCATGCTTTTTTTATGGAAGCTAAGTTTCTTATGAAAATATGCTTTATGTGTGTACTGAATGTAATGTTTCGGACACTTAATTGTATGTTAATTGTTAATGAAAATGTATTGTAGTTTAAATTTATATGTAATGCAGTTTGTTTAACTTTGCAGTATTTTTTTGACCCACTTAGTAAGTCTTTATATGCAATTTCATAATTCTGCTGTCTTTTAAACATGGTTCTGAATTGCTTTAGTAGTTCACTTAAAAAAAAGACTTTTGCTGATAATTTACTCACCCCATGTCATCCAAGATGTCCATGTCTGTCTTTCTTCAGTCGAAAACGAAATGAAGGTTTTTGATGAAAACATTCCACGATTTTCTCCATATAATGGACCTCTTTGGGAACCAAACGGTTCAAGGTCCAAATGACGAGTTTCAGTGCGGCTTCAAAGGGCCATTAAATGACTCAGACGATGAATAAGGGTCTTATCTAGGACCCTTGAGTCATGACTCGAAAAAAGATTTGTTCATTTTGATGAACGAGTTTGAACAGGAGAGTGCATGAACGCTCATCACAGAACAGAGCCAAGGCGAGCATTTGTGCTTATAGAAACGTAAACTTTTTTATTTATTTTTGAAATGGCCGATCATTTTCGCTAGATAAGACCCTTATTCATCGTCTGGTGTCAGTTCTAATGCCCTTTGAAGCTGCACTGAAACTCTCTTTTGGACCCTGAACTGTTTGGTTCCCATTGAAGTCCATTATATGGAGTAAATCCTGGAATGTTTTCATCAAAAACCTGTAATTTCATTTTCGACTGAAGAAGAAAGATGTGGACATCTGGATGACATCGGGGTCAATAAATTACCAAGAAAAAGTTTTTTAAAGTGAACTACTCCTTTAATGTACTGACAAGCATTTGTGGTAAAGTAAAATATACTTTAATATCATATAAAATGTGTGTGTGTGTGTATATATATATATATATATATATATATATATATAAGGTTAAATGGGAACAGAAAATAGAAATAAATTGCATGAAATATTTTAAATATGAAATTTCTGACCATCGAAAGTATTTAGCTACTTATAATTTAACAGAAAGAAAAATGCAGTTCTGGTCATGGATATCTGGTTAAATTACTAAAAATGTTTCAAACCAAACTATTTAACCTTAAAAAACTGAATTGTAGATGATCAGTACCTTGTAAACACAACTTTGATTATACTTTGATTTTGATTTGATTACTCTTGGCATATGGCCAGCCAATCAAATTTGAGCTGCCTAATATGAGAGAAATTTTCTGTTCATTTTCAATGTTGAATCAGAACTATCAGCAAACAGAGGGAAACTATGAAAAGACTGTCATGTGGAACTCCTATATATAGTAGTGGATAGATTTAGCGCTGAATTAGCTGTTCAAGAGCTTCACTGGATAGGTGTTTTAGTAGAAGTAGTTGAACTCAGGCTGCCATGGTCTAAAGTGGAGGTTGGAAAAATAGAGGCACAGAGCAGTGATGTATCTGCTCCTCTCCTCAGGAAGTAGGCACTCACAGTCACACTTCATTAATCAGATTTGCTCGCTGTAACACAAGCTCATCGTGCACCCAGCTTGAGCTCGTGAGGAAAGGAAGAGACCAAGAAAAGAAACTGGGATGAGCGGTCATTAACTTGTAATTATGTCATTAAGGAGCATCCATGCTATTTATTGAGACAGAGGACTCCATACACACCCGCTGGCAGGGGTACTTTGACACACAACAGTTGTCTGATGACTGTTGTCACTAATGAGAGTGTGTGTGTGTGTATGTGTCCTTTAGGAGAAATGTCACCCAGTACGGTGTGTCCTGTGTAGACGGTCGACAGGAGCTTTCTGCGGCTTGTGTGATTTTGACCCGGCGCAGTCCATTTGTACATGGGTACCACGCGAGCCGTTCCCCGCACATCTTCCATCTCCCTCTGCTGCTGTCGCCACCCCAACAGAAGCTCCTCCTACCTGCCGCCCACAGCGAGCTCTGCCATCCTCAGAGGAGCTGATATACAGTGGAGTAGCTAACCAGATACAGTTTCACAGGTAAAGAGATCAACAATGTTTGTTCAATTTACCCTTAAGAATTATTTTTAATGCTTTTTATTTAAAAAAATGAAAGTGTTGTTCTTGTAAAAATTATAATGGTATATAAATAATACTAAAATAACACCTGACCTGGAATAATAGAATAACTGCTCTCTATCAAATCATACACTCTGTTTTTGTTTCATAATTTTTAGTAATTTTTCACTAATCATACATCTTTGTCTGTGAAAATAAAATTGACTACAATTAAGAAAAGGAAAACGTAGATAAAATAAAACAAAAATGCAAAAGAATTGTATAATAAAATAAGCCAATTATATATCTTAATGCATACCATCTTCTGTTAAAAAAAAAATATATATATATATATATATATATACAGTGAGGTAAATAAGTATTTGAACACCTGCTATTTTGCCAGTTCTCCCACTTAGAAATCATGGAGGAGTCTGAAATTGTCATCGTAGGTGCATGTCCCCTATGAGAGACATAATCTAATTTAAATTTTTTAAAAAATCCAGAAATCACAATGTATGATTATTTATTTGTATGGTACACGCTGCAAATAAGTATTTGAGCACCTGAGAAAATCAATGTTAATATTTGGTACAGTAGCCTTACGAGTTATCCTGGCTGTGTGCTTCGGGTCATTGTTACTCTTGGAAGATCCAACCTCGACCCATCTTCAATGCTCTAACTGAGGGACGTAGGTTGTTCCCCAAAATCTTGCAATACATGGCCCCAGTCATCCTCTCCTTAATACAGTGCAGTCGCCCTGTACCATGTGCAGAAAACACCCCCAAAGCATGATGCTACCACCCCATGCTTCACAGTAGGGATGGTGTTCTTGGGATGGTACTCATCATTCTTCTTCCTCCAAACACGGCTTAGTGGAATTATGACCAAACAATTATATTTTGGTCTCATCTGACCACATGACTTTCTCCCATGACTCCTCTGGATCATCCAAATGGTCATTGGCAAACTTAAGACGGCCCTTGACATGTGCTGGTTTAATCAGGGGAACCTTCTGTGCCATGCATGATTTGAAACCATGATGTCTTAGTGTATTACCAACAGTAACCTTGGAAACGGTGATCCCAGCTCTTTTCAGGTCATTGACCTGCTCCTCCCGTGTAGTTCTGAGCTGATTTCACACCTTTCTTAGGATCATTGAGACCTCACGAGGTGAGATCTTGCATGGAGCCCTAGTCCGAAGGAGATTGACAGTCATGTTTAGCTTCTTCCATTTTCTAATGATTGTTTTCTAATGAATGTTTGCGCTTTGATGCTGGTAACGTTACTGACCTCGCTCCAAAAGTATGCTGTGCTGCGTCTGTTCTGGTCTCGCCATGTTTACTTCCGGTATACTGCACGCGGATTTTTGTATGCGCTGAGAGAGTTTCTCTACTCAAAAGACCAAGATTCCTTGCGGATAGAACATGCGCAGAACACAAATCACTTATGGGGATATGCCGATATGCGTTTACATGACCAAAAATTCGGGTTAGAAAAGGGTACCCAGGCATAATATCCGGTTTTAATGGGATATGAGCATATTCAGGGTTTTTGCTGGTGTTTACACGGCGCGTCGCGCCGATTATTGGCTTCATGTAAATGTAGTCAGTGTTATGCTATGGCCATTTATGTTCTCAACGCGCTGTATATAGTAGACTAATCACAACAGACTGGTGCTGTCTGGCCAATCAGAGCGGAGCAGTTCGCGGAAAGGAGGGATTTGAGAGATTGATTCATTTGACGAGTTGTTTGAGAATCATTGAAAATGTAATGATGTGCAAATGTAGGAGACTCTACAATAACATTAGGAAACTTTTAATATGTTTTAATTATGATAGGTGCACTTTAAACAGAACGATAAAAATAACGATTATTAACTAGTGTAACAAGGTTCGTGTTCAGGAAGAAGTGAACCTGAGCAATCACGCCACTGGCCTCGCTTCCGTTCCCATGGCTCTCAGCCCCACCCTGATTGCCACATTCTTTCTTGCATTTTTGTTTGTTTGTCTTCCATGAGGGGCTGCTGCTTTTACTTTCGATTTTTTATTTTTATTTTATGATATTAAAGTTACATTTGAACGTTCGCAGTTCCCACCTCCTCCTTCCCTGAAAAGAATACTTGCTACAACCAGTTATTGGTAATTTCAATTAAGCGTTTCTGTTCAGAATGTTTAAAACAGATTTAATTTTTCAGTTTTGTCTTGTTTGTTTGTTTGAACCAGTTCAGAGCCCTGGAAGCAGGGTCATCATCAAGAGGAAGGGGTGAAAGGTCCATTCTATGATACAGCTTTATTTGGGCTCTGGGGATAGAAAGCCAACTAGGAAAAATTTTTCTAGAGCCCTGTAAATTTACAAAACAAACCTGTAGATAAGAGCCAAATGTGTTCAATAAACAAGAAATAGTACTGATGCCCAACATCTTTTATGTAAAGACATCAAACTGAATGGCACACACAAACAAAAAGGAAAGTGTCAGTCATTTTGAGGATGTCCTCACTCTGTAAACATCTGCACATTTCACATGTTCACAAGAACAGATGCTTAAGTGTGTTTAATTGTTGCTGAGTCATCAATCTCACCTGCTATTTTCGAAGTCATCATTAAAACTTTAAGATAGGTGTTTAGAGCGCCCCCTTGACTCACATCTTATTAATGTTTTCAGAGGGAGTGCTGGCCCTTGTTTCTGGCTCAACCTCATCTCTGGTGTTATTTATCTGGTTAGTTACGTCTGTTTAATCAAGACTAATGCAGGAGTTGAGGGGGCTGCCTGGCACGAGGAGAGTGATCTCTAGTCAGCGCTGTGCCACCATCTGGGCAGAAGCAGTATAAACCTGTCGTGGCCCTGCACTCCTCCAGATGTTTCTCACGCTCCCATACCCGCACCCCGGAGAAAGATGACACTGAGTGCTCTCGGACAAATGCTACCCGAGAGTTGATTTGCCAACCACACAAAATATGAACGATTCTGCTTCCTCCTGACTTTGTGTGGCAAAGGCCATGGGGTTTAGTGTATTTGAACGTCATCATTAAAACAAAATTCACCTTATTCAAATCTAACAACCTGTCTCTGGTCTTGTTGTACATTATTATGTTATTTCAGTAGAAAAAAGTTTGTTTTACATACAAACTTTATTTTTCGACAGCACCAATCTCTCTTTATTCAACCCCTCCTAAAAAATCCACTTTGCTCCATTCTAGTTTGAAACTCCCACTTTTTACAATCCAATCAATTCACCCTACATTTTTTTAAATTGAATCAATTATAATCATTAAATTATTAAAATCAATTATATTATCATATTTCAACTCAAATTTAAATGAACCGCTTTTCATTAATTATAGCTATTATTATTACTACTACTATTATTATATTCAGTTTTTATTTTCAAAAGAAAATAAATTGGTATTGCTTAATGTACAATCAAATTTAATTTGACAAATTATATAAAATGACCTGTTGTTTGCTCATATACATACAGTATGTCTATCTATCCATCTATCCATCCATCCATATAAAATTAGTATTTAAATAAGTTTGCTTGGTTAACTTTAATTTGTAGTGAGACTGTGTCTTGTCCTAATAGAAGTGCCTGATGAAACCCTTCTCGGAGATTTACACCCATGACTTCCCAAACACACGTACAACAAACTGCTGTATTTCTTATAACAAAAAGCATTACCGTAAACAGTGTCCCTGGCTGCTCATTAAACTTTAGTCTTGTTTTAGGGTGAAGACTGAGACACTTTGAGACTCTCCTGTGATGCTGTCAAGAACGAGGTTTCAGGGGAACTCGTGTTTGAATAGGAAATAGGAATAGGTGTGTTTGTGTGACTGTGTTCTCTTGTGTGTCATTTCAGACACTGAACTGGACCCTTACACCAGTTATGAGTATAGAATTGGTGCTTGGAACAGCTTTGGCCGTGGGTTCAGTCCCTCCTCTCGTGTCACTACTGAAGAAGACGTTCCCTGGGATCTGCCTCCTCCTCACTGGAGCCATGTGGGCCTGCATGACGACATCATCCAGCTTGAATGGTCAGCCCCAAACAAACCCAATGGTAATTATTTTGAAAAGGTGGTGTTGACTTATTACATTCCATTCCCTCTGTAGCTGAGCTGAAACCAATCCAGTGACCTTTAAAGGATTATTAGGAAGCAACATATTTTCTTGGCTTGACCCCCTTTCGCCTCCAGAACTGCCTTAATTCTATGTGGCATTGATTCAACAAAGTGCTGAAAGCATTTTTTTAGAAATGTTGGCCCATATTGATAGGATAGCATCTTGCAGTTGATGGCGATTTGTGGGATGCACAGGGCATGAGAGCTCCGTTTCCACCACATCCCAAAGGACGCTCTATTGGGGAGATCTGGTGACTGTGGGGGCCATTTTAGTACAGTGAACTCATTGTCATGTTCAAGAAACCAATTTGAAATGATTAGAGCTTTGTGACATGGTGCATTATCCTGCTGGAAGTAGCCATCAGAGGATGGGTACATGGTGGCCATAAACGGATGGACATGGTTAGAAACAATGCTCAGGTCAGGCCGTGGCATTTAAACGATGCCCAATTGGCACAAAGGGGCCTAAAGTGTGCCAAGACAACATCCCCCACACCATTACACCACCCCCACCAGCCTGCACAGTGGTAACAAGGCATGATGGATCCATGTTCTCCTTCTGTTTACACCAAATTCTGACTCTACCATCTGAATGTCTCAACAGAAATCGAGAACTCAGGCCAGGCAACATTTTTCCAGTCTTCAACTGTCCAATTTTGGTGAACTCTTGCAAATTGTAGCCTCTTTTCTTTTTTGTAGTAGAGATGAGTGGTACCCGGTGGGGTCTTCTGCTGTTGTAAGCCCATCCAACTCAAGGTCCAACTGATTCTCAGCTTGAATCAATCGGGCCCAATCTCCTCTGACCTCAAGCATCAACAAGGCATTTTCGCCCACAGGACCTGCCGCTTGACGGATGTTTTTCCGTTTTCACAGCATTCTTTATAAACCCTAGAAATGGTTGTGCGTGAAAATCCCAGTAACTGAGCAGATTGTGAAATACTCAAGACCGGCCCGTCTGGCACCAACAACAATGCCACGCTCAAAATTGCCTTAATCACCTTTCTTTCCCATTCTGATGTGGAATTGATTTAACAAGGTGCTGAAAGCATTCTTTTTGAGTTCAGGAGATTGTCTTGATCAGGACCACACTTCCTAAATGCCATTGAAGCAACTGCAATGTGATGGGTTGATTAGATAATTGCACTAATGAGAAATTGAACAGGTGTTCCTAATAATCCTTTAGGTGAGTGTGTATATGTGTGTGTGTGTGTGTGTGTGTGTGTTTGTATAATGGAGGCCAGCTAGTAAGCTCGCTCCTCTGATCTCTGTCTGGCGCTCTAGCGACAGATGTTAGGGCTGCAGTCTTTAGCTTCCTTGTTAGAGCACCTGACTCTTGACGCTGGAAGACCCGGGTTCGAGCCCGCACATCGCGAGATGAGTATATATCTTTTTGTACAATAGGTTTTTTATACAAGATACAAGATTTGGGGTGTTGTATGGCCTATGCAAAGATTTTGGGGTACAATCTCAGTGTCCCAATTTTTGTAATAATATAAATTTTATTTACAAATAGTGTAAATATTCATTTATAAATATCATAAGTGAATTATTTGCTAAGAATTGTATTAATTACACATGAATCTTCTCATAGTTTGTACACAAAAGTCAGTGACTAATTTAAAATCACAGTTTGTTTATATCTGTAAATATAGTGGAAAAAGCAACAGTTTTTGGATTATTTCAGGATATATTATTTCTTAATTTTTAAGTGTGATTGCTTGCAGCTTGGAAATGTATAATGACTAACTAAAATGCACATTGCACAGTTTAACATCTTTATAGTTAACATTTAAAATAAATAATGGAAATCCTATAAAGTCTGATTTACTTTGTCCCTTCAAATCAGAGCACATATATTTTTTTTGCCAGATGCCACAGTTAGTAGTGCAGTTTTCTTGCTCTCATGGTAATATTGTCATATGTTTATTCAGTAGAAGGTTTGGTTATGTAAATGATTAATCACAGGAGTGAATCAGTTTGGGTAATCCACGCCTGAAGTCGTGACTCTCAGAAGATTATCTGCACATTTCCCCCAACAATCTGGATGTCAGGCTTTTTCTTCAGGCTGTAATGATATGACTGAGACAGAGTGGAACTAGCTGATTGTTTTATCATCTCTCCTCTGAAGACCTGCCTGTTATTAAGTGTAATCTGCATAGCTTCGGCAGAATAATTTATGAAGAACAAAATTCACATGCGCATAAAACACTAAGTGAGAATAACAAGCTTCATTTTAGGGAACTTCTGTGCCACTTAATATGTAAAGAAACATGCTGATTGCTCATTAGGACTTCACTCTGTGTGCTAATCAAACGGCTTGCCACCCAATCTGTTGTGATTTTGAAAGTTCGTTCAAGCGGTTCTATACTGCACCAAGTGGAATTAATGTTGAAGCCAATTTTTTGACCCTGCGTGTTTTTATGTACTCTGATAGGTGAGATAAGTCACTATGTGATCCTGCGCTAATGGCCAGGAGCGCTACAACGTGGCATCCGATCATAGCCTTCACAGATGCGGGAGGAATTCGAACCTTTTCGGGAGTACATGTACCAGCTCAGAGCCTGCACTGCTGCCGGCTGTACAGACAGCTCAAAAGTGAGTCTATTCTCTCATCTTACAGGCAGAAAATCATACAACATAAAGCAGTGAAGTGTGTAACATTGCCATTAGTGGTACCAAATGGGATTGCAACAATGACCATTTCTGAAACTGGTTTCTGCCAAACACAACCAGCCATTGGTTGGCCAAAATTCACAGTCCTGCCCCAAACTAACGCTATAAGTTGAGATAATGTCACTGTGTTCGGGGTCAGGTTGGGGTGCTCTGACTTGGACACAGCAACATTTATTTAATAGTGTAATATTTATTTAACGTTTGTTTTACAAATCAGATGTTTTGATACTTTTAAAGAGACACTTTTTGGGGAAAGACCTTTAAACATGTTTTTAAAAGCTTCAAAGCACTGCTAGCACTTAACGTAAAGTATTGCAGGAGTCGTACTACCCCTTCATGCCCATGTTTGTCGCCTAGTGCCAGAATAAACAGGATATTTTTAATGGCAAGCTAATGAGAAGAAGAGCAACAGCTGACTTGCTGCCATAATGCCTGTCTACTTGTAATAGCTGTCAGCGCGCTCAGCTGATGAAAAAGCAAATGAACCTGTCTGTCTTCTCTTCTTATGTCTAATATCAGGATCCGATTATCAATAACCGCACGAATCTGCTGGAGGCAGAGTAAAAGAACCTCCCACATCAGCAATTTCAGTACCATTTTCCTTCCACACACCCGGAGGCTCTTGCCCAGCACACCAATTTGGCCACCAATGATCCACTTCTCTTCTTCTTCCCCCTTAGGCACAGATCGTTTTTAAGTGAAGCTGGATTAGACTTGTACACCTGCAAGCATTGCCCAAACAGTTGCAATTATTGTCCGACCCAATACAAGAGGGAGCAATTACCACGGGGCACCCTGTTGATGTTCAGCGGGACCCTGCTCAGCCAGCTCTGTCGGATGGGAATGAGGAACCTGATTTAATCTTTGTGGACACTCTGCAGGCTCACAAGCACATCAGGCCAGCAGCCGGGCCAGACTACACAGTAGCCGGAAAAAAAAACACCTTAACCACCTCTCACGGCCCTTTCCTAATAGTCTGCCACTCTTAAAGACAAGAGTTGAAACCACTAGTGACATTCTATTAGAGCAGGATATCCAAGCCTCCATTAGGGCAAATTGCTCTGTAATTCTTTTTGTTGTGTGTCCAGGTTGTGGCAGTGACTGTCCAGGGGGAGCCAGAGGGAATCGCCGCTCCAGTGGTGAGCGCGCTGTGGCCCAGGGCACTAAAGATCAGCTGGGTGGCTCCAGCCAAACACGAATGGTATCATTGGAGAGTACCACATCAATCAGAGCGGCGTTGGAGTGATCACACACAGAAACAGAGGGGGAGATGGCTTACAATGTCACAGGTCTCATATATACACTACCTTTCAAAAGTTTGGGATCCAGTATTATTTTTTTATTATTTTCTTTACATTTTTGAAAATACATTTATTTCACAAAGGACACATTCAAATGAAGGTGGCAGTAAAGAGTTACAAAAATATTTACAAAAAAATTCAAATAAATGCTTTTCTTTTAAACTAAATATTCATTAAAGAATCCTGAAACAAATGTACTGTATGATAGTTTCCACCTAAAGTATTAAACACCACAACTGATCAATATTCAACATATAATAATAATAATAATGATCAGTATAGTATTTGAATAATTTCTGAAGGATCATGTGACACTGAAGACTGGCTGCTGAAAATTCAGCTTTGCCATCACAGGAATAAATTACATTTTTAAATATATTAAAATAGAAAACTGTACTTAGAAATGATGTAATAATATTTCACAATTCTACTTCCCTTTGTGACCATAAGAGGTTTCTTTAAAAAAAGCAACTTACCAACATCATATTTTTAAAGAGTTTAAAAATAAATAGTAAATATTATAAATAATATTAATTCGTTTTTATATATATATAGTAGTTGTTGCTATATATTTGAATGATCAGTAGTTAAAATATATATATATATATATATATATATATATATATATATATATATATATATATATATATATATATATATATATATATATATATATATATATATATATATATATTATTTTACTTTTTTTTTAGTAAATAATATATATATATATATATATATATATATATATATATATATATATATTATTTTTACTTTTTTTAAGTATTTTTTTAGGACCCACATTTTTAATGAGGTGAATCATATAAATCTCTGCATTTTGTTTCCCAGATGCCTGTTTTCTAAGACTTATTATTATACCATATAAGTACAGTCCACAAAGCTTCTTTTTTTTTTTTTTACAACTGTTTATTGAGTTTTTCTCTTTTTTAAGTCAAGAGACACAAGAATACAAAGCAAAAAGCACCTATACAAGTCGAGAACTAAACCCACCCATCCCACCCCTGGTAGACTTCAAGAAAATAACAATATAAATACAAACCTAGTATGTAGGCCTTCCAAAAAACAAGATTTGTATATTAACAAATAAATAAATAGAATAATAATTAAAAAATAAAATAATAATAATAAAACAAATAAGAAAACAAATACATTACATAGATGTTAGAAAAGGTTGACAGTCCACAAAGCTTTTTTACTTGGCAGATTAAGTAACCCTGATATATAACCCTCAGTAACCCTGATATATTTTACACTGTAAAATAGATTAACAATGAAGCAAAGTTTGTGTCTAATACCTATAAACTCTTTAACTGTTTTACTTTAACATAAGGAAAGTACTAAATGATAGAGAGGAATAAAGAGGAAAGTCAGAGGGCGAGTGATGAATCAGTTTAGCAGCAGAGAGCAGCCGCCCCTACACGCTGCCCCATGCTGGCCCTGACGGCAGCAGCAGCGAGAGTAAGAGAGCGAGAATCCGCCGTGTCTCCTCCACGTGCCCTGCCTTTATTTATGCATGCTGTTTCTGGAAGCAATCTAATGACTGAATTTACACCTGATTCCCACAATGAGCAGCCGTCCTGCCCATCACTCCTGAGGCCTCTGCTGATTTGTGGGGCTTCTTTTATCTGCCTGGGAGAGGAGCAGTGTTCCTGGCCCTGAGCCATCCGTCACCACCGCAAGGGTACGCACAAGGCGCACTCCCACTTTCAGTGCCGCCCAACTCTGCACAGCCCAGCACATGGCAATGGACAGCTGCACAACAGCCAGCACACACAGAGAGGGCTTTAGATTAAGTGTTCACAAATATATTTCCTTCCAAGGAAGATCTAGTTTTTTATCAAATTATTAAATTTTCTTTTCCATTGTTGTGGCCAATGCAGCCGTAATTAAATGCTTTTCTCAGCTAATATTGATACATGTAACTGCTAGTAATGTAATTATTATAATGGGTAAATAATGTATTTAAATTCAATTGGAAGCAATAATAATAATTGGTCCCACTTTATATTAAGTGGCTTTAAGTACTATGTTCTTACATTAAAATTAATAATTTGATACAATGGACTTATTGTGTACATACATGTTTTTACATTGTACTTATATTAAAAAAGCATGTAATTACAGCTGTAATTAATTTATGTAATTACATTTGTAATTACACATTTGACCCTCCCTCACACCTTAACCTACCCTTAAACTTACCCACACCACTACACCTGCCCCTAACCTTATCCTGTGTCATACCTGAATAGCAGCAAAAGTGTTTTACAATACAACAGGAACACAATAATACGTTTGTACTTGTTTTCGATGTAAGTAATAGTACTTAAAGCCATTTAATATAAAGTGGGACCTAATAATTTATTACAATTTTTCATACTATTTTGTACACATTCTACAAAACTACAATAGTAGTAGCAAAATTTATTTGTTTGTTGTGTAGACTGGAATATGTTTTTTGTTTCTGCTATTTGCTCTATTCAAATAGCACATATGCGCTGTAAGTGTCTGTCTCTACGGACCAATATGAAGCGCATAATTCATACAGAGAGGAAAAAGAGAATGTTTCTCGCTCCAGCCTGTCGACACTATCACTGACATGATTATCAAACCTGAGTCGGGCACATCGTTTTGAGGAGCATCTGATCTCTTTCCAGTCAGGATTAATCTGAATGAATCGCATGCTGGGAGCCGCTCCTCTGAGAGATGGCTGACTCTGAGAATGCTAACATCCCATAACGCCGGAGAGAATGACATCCTCACTTCCCGCGTTTGAACTTACGGACGTCCAGGAGAAAATCAGGCTCATTTATTTAACAGAGATGTATAGTAACGAAGTAGAACTACTTAAGTACTGTACTTAAGTACTAAAATGTTGTATCTGTACTCTACTAGAGTATTGTTTTTTTCTCATACTTCTACTTTTACTTCAGTAGATATTTTCGATGAATTTAATACTTTTACTTTGATATTTTTTTAATGTTCTGCTAGTTACTCGTTACAATTATAAAAATTGTACGAATCATTCGTTGCAAGTTGACTTTATGCTGCCTAAATCACATGCCATTTTTATAGGCACATTGACAACTAATGCAGGGGTTGTCCTGCAATTACTTTTTTGGTGGCCGCGCAAAGCAAATTTGCATCCCGTCAAAGCGCCTTATTTGATTGCTAGTTCAAACTTTTGACTGCTTTCTTTAATAATTACATGACACAATACTTGTACTTTTACTTTTAGTACTTAAGTAGTGAATTTTTAAATAAACTACTTGCAATACTTAAGTATAAAAAATGTTGAATACTTTAGTACTTCTACTTAAGTGTGGTGCTCCATCCCTGCCTTCAGCAGCGTGTCTGTCTACACTCCAGAGGAGACACTGGGAGGAAGCACCACATTTTTGTAAATAAGCTTGAAATCAGCAGGGACCTTCAGATGGTTAGAGCTCAACTGCAACTTGCTGTCAACCAAAGATGTTTCAGCTAGTATTGGCGGTAAGGGGCTTTCCGAGTTCTTTCTGTTCCTCTGAAGGCCCTGAAGTTGGCAGCGACGGCACGCACCAAACAAATCATCCAGTCCTGGATCCTGGGGTGAGTGGGGGAGGGAGGGGGATCTGATGGCAGATTTGGCCGGCTGGCGGTGTGGCGTGTTTAAGACTTGGCTGGGGGTGATGGCAGGCAAAGGCGGTCTCGCTGGCTGGGATGTGAGGCAGCGGTGATGGCGTTCAGTCGCTGGCAGAGGCTGCAAAATGCCTTTGCTCGGGGTTTCCTTTGTGGAGAGGCTCTAAAGCCACGTTGAGACTTTCATGTCCCCCTGCGCAAGAGCGGTAAATCCTACCAGTGTTTTGTGCCGTGCACGGCTCGGGCAGTGTGAGCGTCTGTGCTCCAGCGCCGAACTGCTGCTGGAAGCACCTCCGTGCTCCTTAAAACCTCCAAACTTCCTGCCTTCCCTCACTTGACATGATTAAACACACACCAAAGTGCTCAAGCCTCCTGCTTGCTTTCTTTGTGGCAACAAAGCCGTCACTTTAAACACCACATTAGAGTCACTGGATTACAGATTTAGCTTTTTTTCTCTTTGGTACCTATGAAGCTGTTAGAGCTAAAACTTAACTTAAAAGCAAGTTTTATTTGAGTGCTTGTTATATGCACAGTTTTATACAAAATTAAAGATACTTTATTCATATCTATGGTTCCATGAAGAAATTGTAATTTCCCTGAAAAAAAATTAATTGCAATAAATTCTTAATCCTCTTCACACTAAGGAAAAAAAAAAATAATAACTGATCGCTAAAAGGTTCTTTGGGGAACCTCCAAAAAATTTTTTCAATGGAATTGCTGCAAAAACCCCACTTTGGATTAAAACCAATATGTGTTCCTATATTTAAGAGTGTATGTGAGTGAAATTTGAAGTGTGATGCATGGAATTGAAAGAGATCGTGTTCAAACATTTCTTTGTAGCTACAGGAGCTGTGCACACGTTCACACACACTGTGAGAGCCGGCCCTTTCATATGACAGCACTCCTTGTGACAAAGACAGTTCCTGTCCCCTTTGTTATTGTAATGAATGAAAACCAAATAAATGAAAGGCATCAATAATTAAAGCATTATTAGTTTTGACTGTGATTTCAACACATTGGAAAAAATCCAGTGAGTGAGAAAAAGGTTTATAAAAGCTTTTTCGATACCTTTATAATGTTTTTTTTTTAGATCATATAATTAAGATTATAGTCTACACCTTAAATTCCCTTTATTTTAATAGGTTAGAAGAATTTTTTGCATAATGTAAAATAGCAGTGTGAAATGTGCATTAATTAACTGAGTGTAGTGTTGTATGATTATTTAAATTGCATAAAAAATGTATATTTAAAAAATAAATAATAAATAAATGCCACTCTTCAAAAATGTGTTTTTTTTTAGTGTGCATGCGAAATTATCACTCCAAATTTGAGTTAAAAAAAAAAATCTACATGCCTGTGAGATAAAACTCTTAATATCGTATAGTCACTTCATCATTGCAAATTAGCTTCTGTTACAGTAAATTATGTATAGAATCCCCAAAGAATCTAAAATATGTATAGCTTTTCATTAACTGATGTGAATTATTGCTCTCAATTATATAAATTATGTTGCAAGCCATGCGTTTAATTGGACATTTGTAAACGAATTAATAATTTATTAATATACAGTACTACCATTTTAATTCTGTTTCTAAAACTAATTATATTAGAATTCTATTCTATTCATTGAATGTTTTCATAAAATGCAGTGCTCTAAAAATTATTCTAAATGCGTCAGCTTGTAACATACTTTATATTTCCAAGTTACACAATTAAAAACCGAAAGACTTCATGTCGTTATAAGGAACAATCTTATGCAAGTCTATAAAGTCAGAGACTAGCCATCTCCACATTCCCAAACCCCTTCACCTGGCGTATCAGTCTTCCGTGTGCAGCTGCTTTATCAGGGTTCAGAGAGGTCTGCCCATGTCCTGATAGAAGAGAAGAACCTTTGCCTCCTAAATTATGCGTGAGCGGGAGGAAACTGATCCTATAAAAGGCATCAGGGGTAGTCTCCTAGCTTGGCTGACACGTAGAGCCCACAGATCGCTTCATAATCCCCTCCAGACAGAAAAAAAAAACATTAAGTAATTGTAGACAGGAAGTGGGCACTTAATTATTTAGAGGTTTTTATCAATGTGGCAGGTAAAGTGAGTAAGCATTGCAGGCCTTTTCTCATCAGGTCGCCACGTTCAGGAATAGCACCTATCATCTTCTCATATTCTCTAATGCAAACAGTAAATGGCAGCTTGTCAATAAAATACCTTTTTATATCGTTTATTACCTCACACTTCCTCACTGTGCTGTACGGAGCAATTTGGATGACAGTTACGGCATTGTTTCACTTTGTGTTAGCCGTGTGCTACAAATGGGCCGTTGTGTGCTTAAGAAGGGTTAGAGCTAAAACGATTTTTTTTTTTTTACTCCTGTTTATTTATGTATGTATTTATTTGCAATTTTCATTAAAGGTGCATATGTCTTTAACAGGCTAAGAGTGCCCCCTTCAGTTTGAATGGAATATCAAAATGTAACTGAGGGTGATGTTGATGTATATAATATACATGCATATTAATAATTACGATTTCCGGCTTGATATTAGACAGCATATGCTTCATTTGAATGCAAGTTTGAGTCCATAAAAATAGTATTATCTGTGTAAATATTTCAAATTAAATATTCTGTTTCCTATGTATTGTAATAATAATAATAATAAATTGTGATGTTAATGCTTTTACTAATATTATTTCTAGACCTCCATGAGGTTATTTCTGACTAATCATTCAAAGATTTTTTTTTTCTGAATAATGTAATCTTCCTTTTAGTTACCCAAGTAGATTGATCTCTAAATTACATTGGATTTACGGCATGCGAATGCTTTCAGCCCCCCTGAACACCAAATGCTATAATAACTTACCCCTCAACACTATAATAACCTAGCCCTTCTAGAATACACACCTGGACATGTTTTGCATGGCGATGTGTGAAGTGAAGCTTTAAAGGCAATATTCAGTGGTTTTCCCCTGTGTTTAGTATGCTCAACAGAATTCTTTACTTAACCCAAACACAGCTCAACGTTCTGAAAACATTGATCTGTGTTTGGGTTAAATGAGAGAGGCCGTATGGCATACTAAACAGGAGCACGGGTGCATGTGTTCCTCCAGATGTGGAGGCCGTGCTCGACGGACACAGCACGGCTTTACGGGCTGCTCAGAGTTCAGGATTAAAGTGAGATTTAAAGTGCTTCAGGATTAGAACTCAGATTTAAGAGTTCTGACTGCTGAAGCTGCATCTTGTCACAGGTGCTGTGTTAGACACCAAATTACTGGCGAAATTAAATAATTTAAGCCCAATCTTTTTATTTATTTTTTTAAAAATTAAATAAAAATGTATTTAAAAAATGTAATAAAAAAATTATATTTAAAAAAATATAATTTATAAATAATATTTTATTTTCATTGATTCATAATTACTATATATATATATATATATATATATATATATATATATATATATATATATATATACATATACATATACATACATATATATATATATATATATATATATATATATATATGTATGTATGTATATGTATATATATGTATATATATATATATATATATTATATGTATATATATATATATATATATATATATATATATATATATATATATATATATATATAGTAATTATGAATCAATGAAATCAATGAATAAATTTAACAAGCATTTAACATAGCTTTTGGATTAATTACAAAAAAAATATATATATACATATATAATATAATATATATATATAATATATATTTTTTATATATATATATATATATATTTTTTTTTTATTAATCCAAAAGCTTGTTAATTCTAGTATGTACATACATTTAGTTTGTCAGTGGGCCATTGGCTGTAATATTACATTAAACATTCAAAGGGATTCCAGTTGAATTCTTTGCTGTTATGTGAGGTACAGGGTTGTTATACATTTAAATCAGCTGAATGTTATATTTCATATATATATTTAAAATTCTACATTATAATTAAATATGAAATATATTAAATTATATTCACATTTTATATTTTGAAATGATATTGTTATATATTATATTCTATTTATTATTAAATTGATTAGCACATGTGTAAGTGTAGAGGTGATTGTTGCAGATGGTGTTTAAAAGCAATGTCTGTTGACTGTTTTTGCAGGTCTGCAGCCGCACACCAACTACAGCTTCATTCTTGTTGCATGCACTGCAGCTGGTTGCGGAGCAAGTCAGCCATCTATGGGCCGCACACTGGAAGAGGCACCAGCAGGTTAATGCACTTATACACACTGACACTCACTCTAACATATCTCACTCTAAAAACATTGTTGTTTGTTTTGGATTTTCAATGCATAATCACAGTTTATACATTATATATACACACACACACTCTGTATATGTATATATATATACAGAGTTTAATATACATTTAATATATTCACTTGTCTCGACTGTTTTCTCTTCTCTAGATGTGTGGGTGGTGCCCAGGCATATACAGGTGAACTCTTCAGCAGTGGAGCTTCACTGGAGCCAGCCGCTCAAACCCAATGGCCTGATCTCTCGGTATCGGCTGCTGCGTGACGGGAGTGGTCGTCTTCACCAGTGACGGAGGAAAGATGAGCTACACAGACGCTGGCCTTCAGCCCAACACCAGGTTCTATCTATCAGCTATCTTTAACAAGCCATTAGCACTTGATTATCGATGACATCTAATCCTATGTGTGTCTTAAAGAATCCTGGGACTCTACAATAACAGAGCTCTTCAGTAACAGAGCTGCTCTGATACCAAATCATTAAAAGTTTTTAGGAGGAGCGAAGCAGGGAGGCTAGCTTGAGAGCGGCAGCGTTGGCTTGGAGAGTCGCATTGATCGTGTTCCCCTTGTGATTCGTGTTAGGACACTAACTAAACTTTTCTACTGTTGATGGAGGGCGAGACTGAGGCTCAAAATGGCTAAATACTAAGCTTTTAATTGTCTTAACTACAAATTATTGGTCAGGAAATTACCTCGTCACTGTGAAAAGTCATTTAATGCTGTTGCAGAATGGCTAGCTTCCCACAAATGAAAATTTGTTATCTTAAGAGTAATAATGATCAGATGTTATTTTTCAACAAGATAATGCTCCTGCCTAAATTGCAAAGACAACCCAGAGGTATTTGCAAAGACAATCCAGTAAGAGTCCAGATTTGAACCCTATAGTGAATATCTCACATTAAACTGAAACTAACTGGGAGACATTTTCAACTGCTCACGAACTGTTTTAATCCATTAACAGTGAGTGGGACAACACTGACTCTTCTTCCTATAAAACACTATCTGCAAGTTTACCCACATGAACATTTAAAGAAAACAAAGGAGAAGGCAATTCCATGCTAAATTGCTTTATCCACAGTACTGGTATTTGTGCAATTCTTGCTCGTTTCCTGACCAGTGATTTGTGATTAAAATGGACCATTTAAAGACCATGGCTGAATCCGAAGTCACTCCCTATACCCTCAAATCAGAGTGCATAGTTTTGAGGTGCATGTGGCTCATGTGCAAAACACATCCAGCAGACACATGAAGCGAGCGTGCCATAATATTAGTAGTGTATTTGTGTGTTCAAGCCATTTAAAGCCATTTATTTCTAAACATAGTTAACCAACGGTCTAAAAACCTCCAAACAATTAATTTTTCTGAACATAAAAACTACTTACTTGTGTTAACACCACAATAAAAGTACAAAATAAATACGCTTTTATTCGCTGGCATATTATGGTAAATTAAGACCTGTCTATCTAAACGATCAAACCAAACTAAGTGCTCTCCAGCTGTAAAACAATGTTCGATTGGTCTCTACACATCGTCACTAGTATCACCACACCCGAGATCCTGTTTCCAGTGGTTGAACTTTCAAATGACATTGGAAATCCCAATAAGACCTATAGCTTTAGCCAAGCAGCATGTCAGGTGACAGGTCACTCTGTGATCTACACATTGTCTTATGTTTTGTTTGGCTCGTTCAAGACCACCTGCTCTAAATAAAGACATGATCTACTATAGTTTGCTAATATTTTTAAGTTTCAAAATGTGATGCAAAAGCATCATGTGTATACTGCGTCGGCGCTTTTTCATACAAATAGTTGCTACAGTTTGGTCTCTAACTGAAACAAATATGCTTGTTGTATTCTGCAAGTTGAGAACTTTTCAATGAAAAAAATACGATTTGACAAATTACATTTTCATGTAAAGCATTTATTTTTGTCATGCTACATGTATGAAAATAGAGCACTTCTGATGTCAGCCAATTTAAAGCACTTGTTAAGTGATGGTTTTATCCTATATGTTCTCTTAGATTCGAAAGCTTTAAAATTACTTGTTTTGTGTTAAGTAAAGATTAATCAATTAATTGATTGTTAATTTAAACAATGACCAGTAATGCGACATTTATGTAAATTGACATTCATAGTGTGTTAATTATATAAATAATTATATAAAAAACATTTTCATCTTAATTTATTTTTGTATTAGGTTAATTACTGGGACTGTGATTTGTAAATTTAAATTGTAATTAAAAAAAATATGTGCTGAATAATCAGAAATCATCAGCTTAATAATGAACATAAATAAATATGAGAATATAATTTTCTTGATGTTGTAGAAATTCAGCTGTTTTGTCAATGCCTCGTTATTCATGAATATATCCAGTCTTTAGCATCTGTGAAATCTGTTGGTTGGCTGTAATAAAAAAAAATTGCATACAGGGACTGTGAAAATAATTGGTTAGTTTGTGCAATATGTTGTGTAAATATTTGCAATGGTTCATTCTCATAAGCTGCTTAAGATACAGGATAAATCTGTTTGTTTCATTACTTTACCATCAGTGATTCGTAGATTGTTAACTTCATTCCTCTCACGTGTGAAATATATATATATATATATATATATATATATAGAGAGAGAGAGAGAGAGAGAGAGAGAGAGAGAGAGAGAGAGAGAGTGTGTTTAAAAATTTTTCATCATGCAAATCTATATTTTCCACACTGATTTGAACCGTCAAAACCATGTGTCTTCTGATTGGACAGTTTGGACAGGTCATTCAGTCACCTGACCTCCTTCTCATTGTCCCTCGGCTGCTTTTGTTTATACTGTAGCTTCAAACAGAGCAGGGGATAGCCATGACGTTTAATTTGCCGTAATTCCAGATGACCTGCCAAAAGGCATTCCCTTCTCCCGTGCTCTCCCCTTTCCCTTTCTTCTTCCAATTTAGCTCTGTAAGGAGCGTTACAAAGGCAGACGAGCGGTTCATTATCCAGACAGGCTATAGGCTGATGTGAAACAGTTAACCAGGGTGCTGGGTGGGGGGGGGGGTGTTCTGCCAGCACTCCTGCTCATCGATTATTTATGACAATGTTGATTAGCTGTCACTTACCTCACTATCGTAGAAAGTCTCTCTGATCAGTGAAATATTAACCTTTCTCCCTCAAGGGAAACAGGTTAGCCGCTTGCCACCTCGTTTAATGCGCCGCATCATGTTTATTCGACATAAAGCATGCAACATACACGCAGCGGCGAAATACCTGCGTCGGCATGTGCAGCTGTTCGCTGGTGTGTTTTAAACGTGTTTTCTGATTAATATCGCTAATGCTTTTATTGCACATGATGAGCATGGTATATAATAACTGATGTGACTATTTTAAAGGAGTAGTGCTGGAACAATAGTTAATGTGAAGGTATTAATGGCTGGCTATGGAGTTTATGGCAAATTAAAAGCCTTTAATGTTGAACATGACCCACATACATTGCTAATGCACACCTTTGCACTGACACCCATCTCTGTTTAAAAGGTAAATCTATCTTGTGAAGTCATGTATGTCTTAAAAGAGCTTTCCGGCGAGTGTTTTTATAACCCACATCAGGCGTTAATACATGCGAGTACACACACACACACACACACACACGCACACACACACACACACACACACACACACTTCCCTTTCTATTTATATGCATGTCCGTTCAGAGCATCTGTCACGCCTGTCACAGATCACAGTGGAGGGGCTGATCAGCATTGCATTAACAATGTCATCTGTTAAAATAGTATCACACCATATTCGATCCAGCAGGGACTTTTCCAATGAATCAAGTATAATGTAAAAGCAGAATTACAAGAAGGCATAGTCATCTGAGCATTTTCTTTTCTCCATTTATATTGGAAGTAAAATAGTACATTTCATGAGTCAACAGCTGATTAGTCGACTAATTGAAGATTTAGTTATTTTATTCATTCATTCATTTATTCTGGTGAAAACCTCTTTAAGATGTAGGGCTCTATTTTGCACTCGGCGCAAATTACTTTGTATGCTGACGCATGTCTCATTCGTTTTTTGCACCCACGCAAAGCAGGCTTTTTTCCTCCACTGACGCACATCGGTAAACTAGGAAATGAACTTGCGCTCCCTGGGTGGATCGGCGCAAAAAGGAGGCGGTGTTTCGCCGCAAACGTTCCCTAGTGCTATTTTGCAGTTCCAGAAAACAATTGCACCACTGACCAGAAAAAAAACTGGTCTAAGGTCAGTGGTGCGTTGCGCGTTGTTCATAATGCTATTTTAGGCGCGCATGCTTGGCCATAATGTAGCGGGTGCACAACGTGCATACACTTTGACTCTCTCATTAACACAGATCCAGCAGTTTTTATTTTTGCAAATCATACATTATAACAAGGAAACACATGAGGAAAATCATTGTGGTTTCCATGAAGACGAAAAAAAAACCAATTTTTTTAAGGATCAGACCTGTTTGCCCAATAGTGGCAAGAAACATATGTATATAATGTTTAACCGACGGTGATTTGGGTAGGTTTCTCCCATCTCCATACAACGTCACTTCTCTGTCTTTCACTGCCCTGGCAAGAACGTCAGTCTCCTCGGCTGTGAACACTCCTGGCGCGCGCCCGGTAAACCCGCCATTATAATAACAATCCACCATGCAAAATGCGTACCTGCTCTTAAAGGTTATGTTGGATGACACTCTCATTGGTTTATGTCACGTTAACGCCCAAACCACACCTATGAATAATGAGGCTACTTCAGACCAACCCCTTTTAAACTTGCGTCGGGCAGAAGAGTCATTTATCCTGCTGGTAAAATAGCAACAGCGCCCAAGACCAGCCCACAAAGTTACTTGATAATTTTGTTTCAGGTCGTTAAAATATGGCCCATTATGTATTTTAAATTCATTCTTTTTAAAGCACTGGCAGTTTATTTTGTGATAATGAAGTCTGTCTGCACAGTTACTAACTAAAAGGAGCCACACTATTAAAATAACTAGGGAATTTTTGTTGTTGTAATGTAGTTCTGTTTTTTTAATATAAACTTCTGACAAGCAGCCATGAAACAAGACAAAACTGTTGCTGCTTTTAAAGGTGCTCTAAGCGATGTCACACGTTATTTTAGGCCCAAACATTTTTGTCACATACAGCAAACATCTCCTCGCTATCCGCTAGCTGCCTGTCCCATAAACGCACTGTAAAAAAAATGCAGTCTATGCTGACGACCTAGGCTCCACAGATGGCAACAAAAACAAACTGCTCCACGAAACATAAACTGTTCCAGCCAATAACTGACTAGAAGGCCCTGGGGGTGGGGTTTGGGGGTCAGTGCAGATGAGGAGGAGGGAGGGTCTATCTAGCCTCCGTTTTGTTTGAAAATACTTTAAACGTCAACAAGAAGTCACGTCACCCTGACATCGCTTAGAGCACCTTTAATGTAAAAATGTACTGCACACTCTCTCCTAAACTGCCCACGCGCTCTCGCTCATTTGTGGTCACAGTCGTGAAATTTCACAGGCAAAAAAGGTACATTGTCTGGTCTCATAGTCACTTTGAAAACAAGTTCTGTTCGTCATTGCATAAATCTGTGTTATTTAAAGGGGTCATGAACTGGCTTTTTAAATTTTGTTATATTGTTGTCTGAGGTCAACATATGACGTTCGCTTAGTTTTTGCATTCAAAAACATCAAAACGAATAAGTAATAACGCTATTTTGTACCCAAGTTTTGAGCCTAGCTGAAAAACGGTCTGTTTTTATGGGCGTGTCGCACTGAGGACTTGGAAACAAACGCCCACTGCTGCGAGTGGAGAACAGTTTTGCATATTATAATGAGTTTAACTCACCCGTCGGTGCACGTGGGGAAAACGTCCAATGTTGTCAAATGGCAACCGGATTCGCCCATACATGTTCGACCCAGAGTCTGTGTGTTGCACCATTCCTGTCAGATCCAATATAGATGGCACAGCACCGTTCTTTTCTCTTAATCGGTCTGCAAATCCAGCCTCGAACTGTGTCTTGTTCTCAAAACAATCCTCGGTGAAATGAAGCGAACTTACGGATAATGTCTTACACTCATCTGCTGGAACGTCATTAAAAAAAAATTTAACCAAGGCATTCCTAATATTGGAATCCAGAGGAAGCTTATGCAGCAACTGTCTTCTTCCACAGCCAGGCACGGCACAACATTTTGTCAACGGAATGTTTTATTGCTGGTAGCTCGCTCCGGTTTGTCATCACGAGGTATGCTTTTGTTTACCTATGCTTGAATGCGCGAATCGGTGGGCGGGGCTAAACTGGCTGTGTTGAAGTAGGCGTTGATGAGCGGGTGGGGTTTTAGCGTCTTTGACGTCATACTTCCACACTTTCAAAAACGAGTCGTTTGTTGAGGCTGGTGTCAATAAAAGCTTTTATTGGACTAACAAGTAGGGTTGGGTATCATTTGAATTTGAACGATTCTGATTCCGATTTCGATTCCTTGTTTTGATTCCGGTTCCTAACAATTCTCAATTCCGATTCTTTTAAGAGGCAGGGTCAAAAAAGTTTAGCCAACCTTACTAACCAACGGTCTTTCTGAAGGAAATACTCTTTCTGTCACAAATACTTCTTATGTCACAAATTTTGCATTTTGCAGAGATTTCGTTATTTTTAGAAAAGTGAAGCCACACTTTGGACCGCCGACGTAAGCTACTCATGTTCGACTCAGCGCGGCCAACACTTCCGGTAGACGCTTCTTTGTTGGTGTTGTTCAGCGGTTTCTTCTTCTGGTCGACGGACTGTGAATATCGAAACTAAGAATCGAAATTTTTACTTTTGAACGATTTCGGAAAAGCGAAAAGTTAGTCCCGGTTTCAAATCGAATACTCGATTCTCGATACCCAACCCTACTAACAAGGTCGTTTTCAGTTCTGAAACTTACAGGATATTCTTATAATATGATGACCTCTTAGATGTCAAAAGCTCAAGAAAAATTTGATTTCTCAGTTCATCACCCTTTTAAACCATTATTGAATTCTGTGTGGGGAAATCTTTTGCCTTCATTCGAAATTCCAGATTTTGTGTTATTCTATTGTAAAGACTCGATTTCCCCCACACTTTTTTTTTGTATTGATTTGCTTTATTTATTGGTTTTATATCTGTTGTTTGCTAGTATTACTTCAGCTTGGTGTCCCATTCCTGATTTTAAACATTTGCTTTGTTACACTGGCATTCATGCCTCAATTCTGAGAACTTTGATGAAAGACACGCATCCTTAACCAAAACTATGCTTGCTGTGAAAGACACGGCTTAATGGCAGAATCAATGCACCCGCCTCTCTTGCGGACAATGAATAATTAAACTCAGCGCCGACTCCCACCTGAAATGGAGAATCGCTGAAACAGAGGCAAATTTAACTTCTGTGACAGGAGACTTTTAAGCTAATAGCATAATTTAGTTTCTCAGTTGACTTATTTATCTCCTATCCATCTTTGTTTCGCAGATATGCGTACGAGTTGGAGGCCACCAACAGCGGCGGGAGCAGTCTCAGTGATAGATACGTCATTCAGACCCCCATCTCCTCCCCGGAAAGGATTCCTCCTCCGAATAATGTCAGCCTCCACGGCCCTCGCTCCGTCTTTGTTGCCTGGTCACCCCCAGGTAATGTTTACAACCTAATGCGCTATGCAGCCTCTCTATTTAGCACTCAAGCAAGGCTGATTTATCCCTGCTCGGGCCTGCGAGAGTGACGGCACGCAGGCAAGAATTTACGAGTGGCGTTGTGTGTAATTTACCAGGAGCCCAACATGGTCGTGGTGTACATGCATCAGTGCGGGCCGGACGTAGATGGGTCCCACCAATCAATTAACATTCAAACCTAAGTGACAGCTTTTCCTACCTCTAGTGTGATTTAGAGGAGAGTTGTTTGAGATGCGCTCGCCCTTCACCTGTGTGTGTTCTCCCATCACTGTCCAGTCGTGTCTCATTCATTCTCTCCTTCTCCGCTGTTGTGGAGTTGAGGTTAAGTTCAGGTATTGGATTGCATGTACACTCTTAGAAAAAATGTTCATTGGTGTTCTATAAATGAACCATAGGGTTCTTTACTCAACTCCAAAGAACCTTTTATGCTAAAAAAGGTTCTAGAATGACAAGAAAGAACCCTTTTGGCACAAAGGTTCTTTATAGACTATTATTCATTCATATATTAAATTATTCTGCAACATTTTGTAGTTGTAATTAAATTATTGTTTATTAAAGTTGTAGTAACTTAATATCACATTTTAATCATGCTGATTTTTGGAGGAGAAAAACTGAAATGGCACTCTTTGTGCCACTCTTTTATATATATGGGGATGTTTAGCAGGGCATGATGGACAGAGGCCACTGGGCAAACACCTGCTCTTTCGAAAGACATCCTAGGATTTTTTGTGACCACAGAGAGTCAGGGCCTTGGTTAACGTCTCATCTGAAGGACGGTGCTCTTTGACAGAATAGTGTCCCTGTCACTACACTGGGGCGTTAGGACCCACACAGACCACAGGGTGAGCGCCCCCTTCTGGCCTCACTAACACCTCTTCCAGCAGAAACCTGGTTTTCTCAGGAGGTCTCCCATCCAGGCACTAACCAGGCTCAGTCCTGCTTAGCTTCAGTGGGCAACCAGTCTTGGGCTACAGGGTGAGATGTCTGTTGGCACCTGGATGATGTGGCGGCAGCCATATTGAATGTTGAATGGGACAAAATCATTTATTTCTAACAGATTATAGTGGATTGTGGTGTTTCTGCAAGTACTGTGTCCAAGATAGGTCAAACTGAAGGGCCACAAATTAATAGAGCATGGGGCACATCATCTGGGACCTTTTGATTACTGTCCGTCACTGACTTGTGCAAGATGTATGACGTGACTATGAAAACTGCACTTCTTTTAAGAGCAAGCATGTTGCGGCGACTTAAGGACATCATGATAAATTCAATTCCCGATGAACAAAATCATGTCCCATCCTACATTCAATGTAGTTAACTACTATTTATGGGCTTATTGAAACCATTCATTATCCCATTTAGGTTATCAAGGTGTGAAACTGTAACTAAAAAGTCATTTTCCTAAGGGGGTCCATCCAACGTTTCTGAGCTGAGGTTTGTCCAGTGATCCAGAGCGAGTTGTCATTGATGTGGTGTCCTGTATGATCTTATCATTTCTGTTGCAGGCTGCAGCCCACCGACCTCCACCGATCAATCAATCACTCTGTTTACACTCTGAGACTGCAGCAACGGGCTCAACTGCACAACCCACTGTGCATGTGGGCCAAGTGTTCTCCCACATGGAGAGTAAATGCAAACTCTCTCTCTCTCCCTGTGGTATGAGCTGTGATAGTTCATAGACTTCATCCCAGAATCCCAGACTGCTCTTGTGCATGCTCAGACCGACTACCAAACCCACCTGTTTCACATACGTGTGAGAAACCTTAAGCATGTCAGATCTGTTTGTATGCTTTCACCTGGTCATGTGTCGCAAATCCTCAGCGAATCTGCATGCACGTATTTGTTTTCCCTCAAGAAGGTGCGGGTGGGTGGGTGTTTAAGCGTGTGCGTGCATATTCACACACTCAAGAGTGATTTCACAGGCTACATTCAAGCGGTCCTGATTGTCTGCCTCAGATGGTCCATCTTTTGTTATTATTGCCCCATTATGCCTCTCTCCTGTGAGAGGATCCCCTTAAACAACCTCAATTACACCATAAGAGCCCTTAAACAGCCCTGATACCCAGAGAAAACATTTACATAGCCCAGATCTTTTATTGACTTTACATTTGGAGAGAGGCGAGCGAAAAAATCTATGGCTTCAAACTACAATATCTCACGCTTGGTTAAGTGCGAATGCAGAAACGGGCACGGTTTTAAGCTGCACCTGTGCTTGATGGATCAGATCTGATAGCATGTTCCTTTTCTTTTCCTTTGTGCCATTATTTCTTATTAGACTCTCATTCAAGTTGAAAGTGCAAAAACTCCAAAGTCTGTGATTAGTTGTAAATAATAGAACTTAGGGACCTGTGCGATTGAACTTCTCAGGCAGGATGCTTTGATCAAAGCACCGTCTAATTCCAGCGGGTTTTTGTGTCTCAGGCAAAAGACTACATCTGCTCAGGGAGACGGCAATGAAGGAAGTTGAATAATTTAACTTTTTCATTTGTAAAGATAATCAGCCCGTTCTGAATACATCTCAGGTCTCATAAATGTTGAATAACCTATCAGCCTCCAGTTGCCGTAAATTATGAAAGGCGCTAGTGATGGGAATATTAACAAAGCGTGGATGCCGGGACTCTACATTCTTTAGTTCAAATGCATTACCGAAGACCGTGTGCGTGTCTGTGTTTTTCGGACAGCGGTGGGATAGACGAACTGGGGGAAGTGCCTGCTTGGCCAGAAGGATGTTGAATCAAGGGCAAAGCTTCCCAAAGTGTCAGATCCACTGTATGTCAGTCCTTGCACTGGATTACGAGTACATACGGCTCTTTGTATATTGCGATTGTGGAAAGGGTGAGCTGAGTGTGTTTTTGTTTTCATGGTGGATTATCACTAATCTCTTTGGTTAGTTTGTCAGTTTGGTGATTTGTCACTGCATTTGTGTCACGTTTCTACATTTTGGATTTGCTTAACAAGCTTTTAATGAATTTCCTTCCAATGGTCTTTGATATCAGTAAAAGCAAGCAAATGTGACTTTCTGTTTCCGTTTGCCCCTAGGTGTGTATAATTTAAGTGCTCCTTTGGAATATAACGTCCTGCTCAATGCAGGCACTGAGCGGCCCCTCGTCCGCCCTGCCGGATCAGAGCACTTCATGCTACTACAAGGACTGGACCCCTACACCATCTACCACATTCAAGTACAGGCCTGTCAGCCAGGTATTCTCCTACCCAATGAAACCTGAACACTTTAAATAGTCAAGAAAATTAAATTATATGATTGGGATGTTCTGTATACTACATTTCAGCTTAGGTGAAGACAAAAACGTGTCAATTTGGAAATATACGCCTCTGGAAACAATTAATGTTCCTAAATATTACCATCTACACTCAGGAAAAAAACGTATTCACGCTATTTTCTTTATGTTCATATAAATATGTTGTATCAGTTCTACCTATGTTTTGTACAGGACATTGCTTGAATGTAAATATTTGTATGTATTTGTGCAGACGGTTGTGGTGTAGGACAGGGGGTGTCTGTTCGGACCCCTGAGGCTGCGCCTTTAGCTCAGGACCCTCCAGTTCTCACTGCCGCAGGTGCAGCTGTTATCGAGGTCCACTGGAGTCCGCCACACAAACCCAATGGCCTCATCACTAACTACTTTATATACAGGTACAAAGCACTCACTGTCACATATAAACAACAAAACATGCTGGTCTTCTTATTCCAATATAGTGCCGAAGTGATGACGTCACTTCGTAGGAGAACTCGGAAGCTCAGCGGCGCATGGGTTCCCTCGATTCGAAAAGCTATGCGTTTTCCCCATAGACTTTTGGAAAATCGCAAAAAAATAAGATCTGTTTAACAAAGAGTTGTGACCCTTACACGTTATGTCTATCAAGATAATCTTTACAATTAATCCAAAATTTATAAATTTTGAAGCCTATATAAAGTTTTTTAAAAACACAAGCAGACACAATAAAGTTTAAAAAACCACAAGCAGGTTATAACTGGTGTGTTCTATGTCATAGATTAAAACGTGAAAATATTTAGAGGCTTTGGTCACCACAGACCTCATTTCAGGTGATTTAGCAAAAAACCCATTCAAAAATCCCATAGACTTTAGCGCGAGTGCTAAAATGCTAACTCACTTCCGCGTTTTGGCCTAACAGAGTGATGTTGTAACTTCGGCACTCTATATCAAATTTGATTATTATTATTTTTTATTGTGAGTACATTGTAGTACAATTAATTATTTTATTTATTATTAAACACTAGGGATCCCCAAACCCCCATACTAGAAGAAGAAAAATTTTTGGCACAACAATGTTCATTTTGTGAATACTTGAATAATATTGGTCAAACAGGCCTAGGACCTCTGTAGAACAAATATTTTTGCTCTTTTGTGGACATGTTAACCAGTACTATTAACTTGCACTCCTCTATCAATCTCAGCTGAAAATGCACTTTCATATAATGATGCTGTCAGACTAATGTCAGTGCAGAGGCTGCATTGGGAATAAGTGTGTGTGTGTGTGTTTAGGTGTGAGTCCATGTCAAGGCATGTTTGAAAGGAAGGCCGGAAACGTAGACGAACACAAACAGTAATTATGCCGTGACCTTGAGGTGAACAGGCCAATCACTGCTGGTTACACTTGTCAACATTTTCTCTCTACTTCCTGTGCAACTGACAGCAAGAAAACGCAGAATAGTGAGGAGTGCTTATGTGGATATCAGCTGTATATCAGTGACTGTGGTATCTGAGCGCAGGAAAGAGAGAGAGAGAGAGGCTGATCGGCAGCTCTAAATGGAAGATGACATTGCCCTGCTGACTTTGATTATTCCAGGCACATTCAGAGCCGTTTGAGAGCAATATGAAACAGAATGCCATGATGCTTGCACCCCGCACAGTGGGAATAAAGCTAAGACTGACATGGCACGATCACATGAGAATGCTTTGCTCTGCTGTTACAGAGGCATCCTTCAAGGAGAACAGGGAGCGATGTGCCGGGGAGTAGCCAACTCTATCATTATGCTGCCAACATTGCCCTTATGGTCGGAAACAACACAGCCGGCCGTGCTCGAACCTTTATTGCCCCACATCGTGAACGGCAATTTAAACCGTTCAGGTTTTGACTTGAAGGATTCCAGACAATGATCAGATTAAACCATAAATTGAGACGTCTTTCCAATGTTTTCGCTCTAAGGATGGCTGCGAAAACAGTGTTTATGGCATCTACTTGTGTGCGATTGTGTGTGTGTCAGCGACAGTGCGTAAGGTTTTTGTCAAGGGCAGCGCGGCTGTTGACCAGTGTCATTCATATGCAAGGTCAGATCAGTCTAAGCCCGCATAAATCTTAAGAAAATATCATTAGCATAGCCACAGATGCCGGGGCATTCCGACGAACGCATGACTGGATTTCATCTTGGCCCTGATTTGGGAGCGGGATAAACCCTGGCAAATACATCACATTCAGGGGGCAGTGAATTCACTCGTGGCTTAAAGGACTTGGTGTATTATTCTATCTGCTCATCTTAATACTGGCGATCAGTGCTGCACTAAATGTAATCGGTTTAATGTGCTATTGTGTATGTATTCAGCTCATTGGAGGTTATCTGAGATTGTGAAGTGAGTGTCCCCTCCTCAGGGATGTTTGTCCTCCACACTTTTAACCTATATTACACTGGAGAATTAGGTATTACCTGAGAGAGAGTCCTTGACTGCTATACAGAATTTTTGGAAATCAGTTCCTAAGAATACATCTGCGTTCAGATTGCATGCATGCAGTAGATTTTGAAGATGCTGGTGAGATTGAGACAATAGAAGCAGCAACATAATTCAGTGTAAGGTTTCACGGCCGTAAGAAAAAGATAGGGGGCCCTATTTTAACGATCTAAAACGCAAGTGTCAAAGCGCAAGTAACTTTGTGGGTGGATCCCGGCGCTGTTGCTTTTTTCCTGGCGGGATAAATGCCTCTTGCGCCTGGCGCAAATCTAAAAGGGGTTGGTCTGGAGTAGCTTCATTATTCATAGGTGTGGTTTGGGCGTAACGGAAACAAACCAATAAGAGCGTCATATCACATTCCCTTTAAGAGCATGATGAACGAGATGCGCTTGTTCTATGGCTCAATTCTATTTTAAGGGCGCATTTATCAGGCGCGCTTCAGCATCGGTTCACAGCCGAGTAGAACGATGTTCTCGTCAGGGCCGTAAAAGAAAGAGAAGGGACATTGGGGATGGGAACATGCATATAATAATTTGGGTAAACGTGTTAGCTTTATGCCTATTTTTCCCATCGTCATGGACACAACAGTGATTTCCCTTATATTTATATATTTTTCCTTATAATAATGTATCATTTGCAAAAAGTAAAATGCATCTGTGGTGATGAGAGAATCATCTACAGTGTATGCGCGTTGTTCACACTCTGTATTATGGCCAAGCATGCGCGCTTAAAATAGCATCTGAATGTACGCGCAACGCGCCACTGACTTTAGACCAGGTTTTTTATGGTCAGTGGCGCAATTGTTTTCTGGAAGTGTAAAATAGCACCAGGGATTGTTTGCGCCGACACACGCCTCCTTTTTGCGTCGATCCACCCAGGGAGCGCAAGTTCATTTCCTAGTTTACCGACGTGCGTCTTTGGAGGAAAAAAGCCGGCTTTGCGCGAGTGCAAAATAGGAATGATAAATGCGTCAGTGTATAAAGTCATTTGCGCCGGGTGCAAGATAGAGCCCAGGATCTCAAGGCCACGACTTTATTGCATTGTTAGATCATTTTTGTCATTACTTCGACAAAATGATCTTAGTGAACCAGACGTGTATTTATCAACCCAAATGTATGAGAAACAAAAAGCCTATTACAATGTTTACTTCCTGACTTCCTAAAGCAGAAGGTCTTGTGTTCCAGATGCAGTGTTGGTATGTGTGTGGAACAGACTGCTGATCGCAGCTGTGTGCTGTAGTTTAGCACCATGGTGTGAGACGTTCTTCTCCCCTGCCAGTCTCTGTTTGGCTTTATTTTAATGCGGTGGGTGAGATTAGGCCGTTGCGGTGCGAGCGGGGCCAGCAGGGGCCACATTAGAGCGGTGAATGTCATTTTCTCCAGCAGCATGGAAGCCAGGCCTCTAATGTGGAGGAATTAACGAAGCTTGAGCAAAGCCCAGAGCTCTCCTCCTGCTCCTCACCTCCTCTGTGTGCTCTTCCTCATCTCGGCCTCCTTCCTCTGGCATCCCCACTGGATTTGTTTGTTTTTTGGGCCTCATTTTTAACTGGAGTCAATTTTGAGGGTCTTTGAAGTAGCCGTTTTGTCAAGTTCTTGTTGTTGTTTATTCTATTTTAAATAAAGTATTTGTGATTTTTCATGTGATCTAAACTATGTCTTTTCTAGACAACCAAGTGGAACTCAGGAGGAGCTGCTGGTGTTCATCTGGACCGAAGGTCCTCTAGAGTTCGTCGATGCTTCAGACTCCCTTCTACCGTTCAGCGAATATGAATACAGAGTCACTGCTGTGAACTCTAAAGGCTCCGTTTCCAGCTCGTGGACGTCTGTCCGCACACTAGAGGCGGAACCACAAGGCCTGGACTCACCCTTGACCCACCCCGCTAGTGCCTACTCTCTTCTGCTGAGCTGGACCCAACCTAGCATACCAAACGGAGTGATCCTCAAGTACAAAGTGGTGTACCAGAAACTACCCAATGATCCTACGTTTAACTCCACATCTGTTACTGCTCTCACAGTTCTGGTAATACTCTTTTCTTCCATACATTTTTGGTATTCTGTCTCTACACTGTGTGATAAGTTAAAAACGTTCCATGTGCAAAGAAGCAAGACAAATGAGTAATGGGCCATGAAATAGAGCCCACATAAAGATTTTGCACAAATCTATCAAATGAAGAGGCAACACTTTTTCACACTATCAGAGAGAGACCAGAATCAAAGAAACTATTATCGGTGATTACTATCATTCGACAAAACTATGCTACTGTTTCTGAGAGAAGTTGTACAGATTTAATGCTATCTAGTAGCAAGTAGTACTTCTTTCTGAAAAGTAATATATTAGATATATAAGACAATAAAGGGGAGACTGGGCTAATTGTCACAGGTTTTTAGCCAGTGAATAGCTTGAGGGTTAGTGAATTTTGTCACATTTAATGAGGTAAGGTGTCGCAATTAAACAGCCTATTACTTTCACTTTTTTACTTTCACTTATTATAGACTTTTCAGTGAAATTCAAACTACTGAAATTCATTACTGTTCAAATGTTTGGGGTCAGTAAGTTATTTTTTATTGAGGAAAGACCCATAACTGATGGGAAAAAAAGAAACAGACTTTTGAAAGACTTGTACATTTTTGAGAAATGGCTGCTGAAAATTCAGCTTTGCTATCACAATTGAAAACATTAAACAAATCTTACAAACTCTTAATTGGTGTAAATTCATAAACATTTAAAGGGTTAGTTCACCCAGAAATGAAAATTAAGTCATTAATTACTCACCCCCATGCTGTACCAACCCCGTAAGACCTTCGTTCATCTTCGGAACACAAATGAAGATATTTTTAATTACGTAATCTGAGAGCTGGATCACTCCTACATAGGCTGCCTAAGGGACTGGCACTTGACGGCCCATAAAGTCATTAAAGAAAATGTTTAAATATTCCATGTGCCTACAGTGGCTCAATTATACGTTTATCAAGCGACGAGACTACTTTTTGTGCGAAAAAAACCCCTACATAAATAACGACTTTATTCGACTATTCCATTACTTCCTTTATGGGCCTTTAGATGAGAGTAGAAGAGATTTCCAGAACGCATGCGCGAGAACTGAGATGAGGAAGGTCTTCTTCGACTACTTCTTGTTACCGGCTGCTCACCGCTTAGGAGTATTACCGCCACCTACCGTATAAGATGACGTGCTGACATAGCTGGAAGCGCAAAACTTTCTGTTTACAAGCAGAGGAAGATGCGCGCTGTACATGCGCTTTTCAATTACCGTATTTTCCGCACTATAAGGCGCACTTAAAAGCCTTTAATCTTCTCAAAAAATGACAGTGCGCCTTACAATCCGGAGCGCATTATATATGGATCATCATCTTATACGGTAGGTGGCGGTAATACTCCTAAGTGGTGAGCAGCCGGTAACAAGAAGTAGTCGAAGAAGAACGTCCTCATCTCAGTTCTCGCGCATGGCGTTCTGGCCCATAAGGAAGTAATGGAATAGTCGAATAAAGTCGTTATTTATGGTTTTTTTTCGCACAAAAGTAGTCTCGTCTCTTGATAAACGTATAATTGAGCCACTGTAGGCACATGGAATATTTAAACATTTTCTTTAATGTCTTTATGTGCCGTCAAGTGCCAGTCCCTTAGGCAGCTTATGTAGTAGTGATCCACCTCTCAGATTTAATCAAAAATATCTTCATTTGTGTTCTGAAGATGAACGAAGGTCTTAACGGGGTTGGTACAGCATGGGGGTTAGTAATTAATGACTTAATTTTCATTTTTGGGTGAACTAACCCTTTAAATCACTTGTGAACAACTTGCAACTTGTTAAACTTCTTGCCCCAACCTGTCATTTAAGAAAACACCCTAGTCTGAAAACTTTCAGTTAAATCTTTTCTAACTGAAATTATATTTGATGACTTAGTTAGGCTATAGTTATAGATTATTTGCTTAGATTCTTTTTTGTGTGTTGTTTTTCACTTCCTTCTTTAAGTGTGTATTGACCCATTGTTGGTTGCAAAGAATTCCAGTTCTCAGTTCAGCTTCAACACCTGAAGTTTTTCACTCTCCAGCAGCATCAGCATCTGTCTGAGATCATCCATCAGTGATCAGCCCATTGCTTGCATGTTTAAACAGATTCCTCATCCGCTGATGTCTCCACCTATAAAAGTAGCCGCTGTGATTCATGGCGTTCTCGTGTTTGACACAGAGGAAAAATAGTGGGCTGCTTTCCTCCCAGATGCTCACAACTGCATCACGGCCAAATTAAAGGCTTCAGCTTGAGCTCTGTGTTCAAAACAAGTGTGAACAGAGCCAGCTTGCCCCCTGATAGCAGCAACACCATAGGGGAAGAAATCCAGAACCCACTGAGGAGTTCAGCTTCTCCCACAGAGCGCCAGATAGATGCTTGCCTAATAGACAAATTAATTATTTTGATAGCAATTAATGAACGTCACCCAGGATAGGCCTTTTATCAGCACCCCTCTTTTCTTCGAGAGTAATTTACAGTTCCGCTTCTATTCTCTTGGCAGTCCTTTCAGGTTTTCTTGACCTCCAGAGGTCGGCTTCAGTGGTGAACGTGTGACGTCAGTTTGCAGTTAATCAGCTTGTAATTAATTTTCCATGTGTCCTCAGCCCTATTGAGTTATGACCCTGGCCTCCTAATGGCTGACGCAAATTTATCATTTTGCAAATTATACATTTTTACTCGTTTTAGAAAATATCTTACGATTAAAAAACAAAACCGTCAGTGAATTTTAAAAGAACATTTAAAAAAATATATATATATAGGCTAATGTTCTGTTTCTTATTAAAGCTGCTTGATTTTCTATGTTTGATTTCTAGATATTAAAATGAGCATTCATCATAAATTTAATTAGTCAGTAGTAGCCAAACAGCTCCAAATATCCAACCATTATTTTAAAGTAGCTAAATATGCATATATGTAATGAGTAATCTTATTTGCTAATAATATGTAATACCATGATTTTTTTTTTTTCATATTCGTCACAAACTAGGCTACTTTTGCTTTGCTTTAAAAGTAATGATTTTAGAATATAACGCTTAATTTACCCGTACTGCCTTGAGTTTTCCCATGTTCATCTGCTGAAGACACTGTCCAATCACATAACCCCTGCCACGGGGAAATTGTAGTGTGGGTATTAGTGCAATTTCTCACGGCTACATTTATAATCCATCGATCCTGCAGAATCTTTTTTTGGACACTGACTTTTGCTATATCAGCTGTCCGCCTGCCATGTCAATACTTGGCCTGCAGTGGGGCATCATATTGATTTAGCCGTTGCCAACTGTTGAGTGGCTACAGGTTAATATTCTCTGGTGGAGTGAATTAGTTTTTTTGTCTGAGAATGAAGGATCATGCAATTCAAAATTTTTTTCCAATGCTTTTCCTCTTGCTTAAAAGTGTCCATGGACAGTCATGTATGCAGATGATACAACATTATATTTACTTGCAACATCAATTGAACAATTGTCTATGGCTTTGGATGAGGAATTACAATTAGTTGTAAAGTTGGTATGGAATAATAAGTTGGCTCTAAATTGGACAAAAACCCATTTGTTTGGATCAAATTATAATTTAAATTCAAACCATAGTTGAATGTTTAGTAAATTGTTAATTTTTATATTTTTGGACCCCAGGAAGAGGTGTCATTATTGTAATGTATTATATTATTGTTTTTCCTGTAACAAATAATTGGTTTACAATTATATATGTAGGTTTATTGTGTTGGTTGCAGCAATAAAGAAAAGTTGGCAGTATCTAGAAGCAGCAGCTAAACACTCCAAACACGTGAACTTGAAGGACCGTGAACAGAAACACCAACTGAATATTGACTAGGACAGACAGGATGCACAGGCCTTAAATACAAGAGTAAACTAATTAACAAAATGAACTTGAGTAACTAAGGAAACAATGAGTAACTAAGAAAATGAGTAAACAAACAATGAGTAACTAAGGAAATACATTGAAATCTTAACCTATACAAAAAAAACATAGATAAACCCTGACAATGTAAAATGAATAATGTATCTATATTCAAAATTATAAATGAATAAATTCTATCATGTTTTATACATACGCATAGTATGATATAAGAGAATATGGAGCTCATACTTGGAAAAAAAAATACTAAATTCCCATACAGAGGCCCAAAATTAGCAAAAATATGATTTTCATATTAAAAGTAAGTTGAACTTCTTATAAATTGTGAAAATCTATTAGATCTTCATAGCAGTATACCATAATACTTAAATAAAATGCATATAATATAATATGTCTTAGTAAGATCAAATTTAAATGCTTAGTTTTATTATAAAAGCTGTAGTTTTTATTATGGGGGCAAAACATAATGCACTGCAATACAATGATCATTAAGAGAAGTAAACCTTTTTGAGTGTTCATCTTGATATATTACTAACAATATAAAAGTTATTCTTAAGTTAACTTTAAGTTAACCAAAAATAAATCAATACAAAATTTACATGAACCACGACCTATCAGGACGTTATTAGAATTATACTAAAATGCCTTTTACTTGCTTAAAAAAGTACAAGACAACAGATGGCATGTAGTAGATCGTGTACAATAGGTTTTTAGCAAGATCTGATAATCTCAATCATTTTAGAGGCCTTGGAAATGTGTGTATCAAATATATATAGTTTATAGGATTAAAAGCAAATGTTATGTTTATGCTGTGTTTGTAACATTGCTAGGGTCATCCTCGTTGAGCCCTGACCAGTAAACATGCTGTAGGTATCAATCAATCAAAAGAGACGTTTATGCTAGATGTTTGATTAAGCTTTCTCAATCGTTGCTTAGACACGTATGTTGTGGAGACGAGTCGGATCGCAGAGCAGATGGTGTAATGCTGTTCGGTAGCTCTTTAGCAGAGAGGAGAGCTTGTGTTCTTCTGTGATCTGAGCATGCCCATCCTTCTTTTTTTGGGGTGGGTGGGGCTGCTATTGATCCCTGGCTGTGCCGTGTGCCGTACCTCGTGCCAGTGCGTGTGATTAATGTGGACGTCATGGCGGTGGGACTGAATGAGGCTACGGAGCGCAGGCGGTCTGAGTCGCCAAAAGCTTCCTCCCTCACCATGTGTGCAGACGCCCCTCATTACCGAACACTTATCAAGCCTACATGAGAGATTAGGCAGGCCCAGTCACAGCCAGCACCAGACCCGGCCCATCCATTCCTCCCCTTCTTTCCCTCTTCGTCTTTTTCGCTCTCACACTCTCAACGCTATCGCCTTTTCCCTCTGCTTTCTCTACATACCTTCCACCGCTCTCTCTCTGCCTCTCTCGCTCTCTCTCCCCCTCCTGATCTTTCCAGATGTTGCTCAGCAGCCCCATGAGAACCCCAGCGATGGGAGATGTATTAATACATCCTATTGATTAGATCAGGACCCCTGACAGTCATTTGCAGAGATACCATCTGGCTGCTGTTCCAATGCCTTCACCCAAACAGGACGTGACACCTTATTAATCTCCACCGCCACTCTATAGACGCTTCGCCTTTTGCGCACAGAAGCCCAACTCTGTCGGAGTGGCAAGCGGAGATGCTGGCGGACCTGAAGGGTGCAAGAAATTAAGGTTATTACACAAATTGAGCCATATGGTCCAAATATTTCAGAGCTGAAATTTACTAGGCAATAAAAATTGCTCCTGCTTTCCTAATGGTGTAAATTACAGTTTAACCATGGCTCTAATGATGTCCTTCTGCTGCCTGTAACCACTCTAACATGAAGGACATTGTTTAAAAAATGCACAGGAAAAAAAACAGGAGGGGGAGGGTTTGGGTTGAAACTCTGGCAGCATGTTTACAATCTGTTAGTTTATCATTAAGAACACAGTGAAGAGTGCATAAACATGATGGTGGAGCGTTGGACCGTATCTTTGTGTAGACTCGTTTACACACTGTTGAAGTGGAGCAGAATGAACCGAGCAGATCGTTTGGGCCCTTGTTGAACCCAAACTTGTTTGCTGAAAGGACAAACAAAAGGGAACTCCTGACGGTCTGTGTTTTGTTAATTATGGATTCCTCAGAGCTTTTGCAAGTTTTATCCTCATTTAAAGTTTCAGATCAGGCCGATGACATAATGTGTTGATCAATTTGTCTATAACTTAAGAATTCAAAATGTTTAGTTGTTAGAGTCAAGGCCTGGTGGTTTTGACATGCTCTTTTTTTTATAAATTAAGCTGTACATGGTGTCCATAAGTGAGCATGTGAGTTCGAATCTGGTTCATGTCATATCCTGGTCCTGTTCCCCACATTGTGTCCTCTGCAAAAAATGTATGATTGTATAATATTAGTGCTGTCAATCGATAAAAAAGTAACTAATTAATCGCACATTTTTGCTATAATTAATTGCGATTAATCACAATTAAAACCATTTTAATAATACACGTTTTAAATATTTTTTGTTGTAATAATTTCCCAGTTACTCTCCAAATTAATGTAGAAACCGATACTAATACTGCTACTGACGTCGCTATGAAACTGATTTTTTAAAAACATTAATGATAGCCTAATGATCTATTTAACTGTATAATTGAAAGCCATCGGTTTCAACATTTATTAGGCTTTAAAAAAAATAAAAAAATTAAATTAACTTAAAACAATCTTCACATAAACTCACTATAAATGTCATATTTACCTGTGGCCTGTCTAACAGGTAAGAAATAAACAGAAATTGATAAAGTTATCAAACACTTTACTGTCTTAACTGCATAAATTATAAATTAAATATAGCAAACATTTTCTCTATTGCCTTTTATTCATTGATTAATATTAATGTTAATTATTAGGCTGCTGTCACTTTAAGATCTGTCGCTGCTGTACATGACGTGGATCTGACATGCTGTCACGCGCATCTCATTTTTTCACAACTCTTTAACTTCATTTAAGATGTTATTTAACTTATCCAAGACTGCTCTTATGAGAATACTCAACAAACTGGTCATTTTGGCATAATTCTCTGTTATTGTTTGTTCAAGCATGAAAGAGAAAGCGATTCTGGCGCACGTCTTTCTGTGTGTCATGTGTGTGTCACATAGACAGGACATTCACAGACAGCACATTCTCTTTTGACTTGTTATGCTTGAATGGTTTAAAAGCATTTGCATGAATAAGAGCGTGATCATATACGCTAGCCAAATGATGACAGGAAAAAAACAGATGCTATATATATATATATATATATATATATATGTGTGTATGTATATATATATATATATATATATATATATATACTGTGTATGTGTGTATATATATATATATATATATATATATATATACTGTGTATGTATGTTGTTTTATATATATATATATATATATATATATATATATATATATATATATATATATATATATATATATACATATATATATATACATATATATACATACATACTGTGTATGTGTGTGTGTATATATATATATATATATATATATATATATATAGTGTGTGTGTGTGTGTGTGTGTGTGTGTGTGTATCCAAGAAGTTGAAAATTAGTGTAGCCCTACCTAGTTTTTCTAATTAGAAAAGAATATCAGTAGTTATTTGTGGTTTAGATATATACAAATTCTGCTTTTATATTGGCTAAAATGAGCTTTTTGTAAAGCAAACACTCTGGGAGTGTCTTTAAAATCTAATTTCTGATATAAAAATCAAAAGTTAGTGGCACTTGACTGTGTGTGCTTTCATTTTATTTTCTTAATAGGGCTTCCATCATTCACGGTTCTGATTGTCATGCATACTCAGCCACAATCAGAGGAGGTAAACGGTACTTTCCTCTGTTTCTGTATATGTGTGTTTGCATGCATGAAGGGTTTGCTTCATCAGACACCAGCCCAGTCTGAAGAACAGCTGAGTGATTCAAGAGCCCTCTGTCTGATTGAGGCTTGGGTTGAACAAAACTTTACATCTAAACCACAAATAATTAATAGTGTCAAGGCATCTCAGGAACTGGGTGCTGTTATTAGTACTACAGAGCAAAAGGGTAGATGTTTTAAAAGGATGCTCTAAAGTCTCTAGACCCTCTCAACAGTTAAGCTAAAGTGTGTGAAGGAATGGAGCAATGGTGATATTAAAGAGATTCTTGGGGGTTATAATGGAAGTCAGGTTTAATGTGGCTTTGGACCCCATTGACTTTCAATGTATACATAAAAATAGAATTCTCATTTGAAGATTTGCATTATATTCTATATGTGTATAAAGAAAAAATACACACAACGAGGGGTATTCAGAGATGAATGATAATGTTTATAACAAAAATGCATCATTGCATCATTCTATGTGTCTAAAACTCTCTGACAGATTATGAGTGCAGGTTACTTAAAACATGCCCAAAGGCTCAACATTGCCAAAAGCTCCATTTGATGCTTTTTGATGAGGCATTTCCCGGGTTCTGTAGCTGTTAGCATGATACTAATAAAATCTAGCTCAGGCTGAAGTCAGCAGTGGCAGGCCCGGGACAGTATGTCTACTGTATGCAAATGAAGCAGTCCCACACCTTTGAAGGGTCAGGAATCTCCACTTTCATCTAATCAGCATAATTGTTGTGACAAATCCACATGGTTATTCTTAATTAAAATCATCCCCTGGCCCAAGCAGCCCCCAGCGCTGTCACAGGAAATAACACATATGTAAGCAGCTGATGAGACAAGGGAGACCTGTGCTCAGTTGAAAGAGGAAAAGAGGAAAGAAAAAGGGCTTTAAAAGGCTTCTTTCCCCTTTACAAATGACTGATTCCCTGAGCTAACACTTAAATGTGCTTTTGACTCTGATGCCTCTTTAATGTTTAAATAGCGAGGCCTCTTTCTGCCTCAATTACAAGAAGTCTGAATTTGGTGCTTTTGTCTTAAAGAAGAAGCCTGACTGCTGCGGCTTCCATAAAGTTCACGCATTACAGATTTATTAACAATGCAATTTTTGGGGGTTTAACTCTGTTTTTTGTCTATAATCAATGGCTCAAAAATCAAAAGAATATAAAATATTCTTTGTTTTGTTTTTTTATGGGGGTTTTTGTGTGTGCGTGCGTGCATTCATACGTGCGTGTGTGTTTATAGTAGTTGAAACACCTGACACATTTTTTCTTTTTTTTCTTTTTTTTAATACGGAATGTAATTCTGTTTTGTTGAGAATTGAATCATTTTATGAACGGTGGATCTGTGCATACCCAAAAGGCAGCATAACCAATTCTCTTAATCAAAACTTAAACACTTCCCATTTTAGGGATCTGTGCCATAAACATTTATTTGAAAATCTATAACAAAAATCAATTCTCTTAGTCGGTTTTTAATGGCTGCCTTGAGTATCCTGGCTGAGCGAGCGCCTGCTTGTTAATGTCTTGGTGCCCATGTTTAGGAAAGTGTTTGATAGCATTGCCATCTAGGGGCAGGATATAAGTCTCTGTGCTGAAATAAAGTGAAATGAAACAGCTGTCTCTATTGACAATGTGCATATGTTTGCTGGTTTATAGTCCAAATGTTCTCAATTTTTCAACCACGTAAAAAGGTAGCGTTTTAAATGCTTCAGTGCCTCCCAGCGATGTAATGGATTGTGGTGTACAATCTGCTTAGGGATGTTACTGAGACGAAACAACAACACATAATTCTTACCATCAACAGTAAAACTACAGCATAGTTTTACTGTTGATGGTAAGAATTACGTGTTGTTGTTTTATTCTGGTCAAATAAAATGTTGTTTTCAAGGAAAAATAATAAAATAAAATAATAATAATATAAAATGTAATTTCTATATTAATTAAATATATATTTTTAGGACTGTCAAATGATTAATCATGATTAATCACATCTAAAATAAAAGTTTGTGTTTACATAATATATGTGGGTGCACTGTGTATTATATATATATATATATATATATATATATATATATATATATATATATATATATATATATATATATATATATATATATAAAATACACACATATGCATGTATATTTAAGAAAAAATATTTATATATAAAATATGTATATACATATTATAAATTATATTTAAATCTATATACAGTATATACATGAAAATATTTATTAAATATATACAAGCATGTGTGGGTATTTACATATATAAAATAATTATACACAATGCACCCACATGTAAACAAAAACTTTTATTTTGGATGCGATTCATCATGATTAACCCTCAAACCGTATTCATTTTATAGCCCTTAATCCTGTAATTGTGGACAAATGTGGGCACAAAGGACTCAGGTGTGATCCTAATTTTTATTTATTATAAATGTTATATCACTGTCTTCGATAAAGTTTTGTCTATCCATTATGGTGTTTTTAAATTATTTTTTTTGGGGGGGGTATTTTTGAATTCATTTACTTCAAAAAGTACCATATTTTCTTTGTAAATATAAATGTATGTTTTATTTTTTTTTTACATTTTTTAACTACAATAAAGTATCATTCCAATAAGTTCTTAGAGCTAAAACCTAAAGATGAAGTGACTTTGCTGTCACCTGGTGTCTTATTTTGGCTTATTTTAGAATGCTTTAAATTTAACCATGGCTTTTCCCCACTTAATTAACATTGTAGAAAAGAGTCAAAAAAAAAAAAAAATGTGTGTGTTCAGGTGGCAAACTTAGGAAAAGTAGCCAAGTCTTGTACCGCTCAGATCAAGGGAAGTATTTTTTTTAAAAATAAATCAAAATTATTTTGCCCACATTTGTCCAGAATACGGTTTTAGGGTTAATCATTTGACAGCCCTAATATTTTTAAAATTGTTATCAATAATAATAGTAATATTGCTATGTGAATAACATTTACCAACTATACTTGTGTCTTTTGTGTTGTAGGGTAACATTTTTCAGGCTCATGTGTTTGGGTTGGAGCCGTACACCACATATAATGTACGTTTAGAGGCAGTTAATGGAGCAGGTCAGGTGTCTAGTCCTTGGACCACTGTTCGGACCCTCTGAAGCCTCTCCAAGTGGCCTGGCTAACTTCAGCGTGGAGAAGAGAGAAGACGGCCGAGCACTTCTGCTACAGTGGGCTGAACCAGCCTCTCCAAATGGAGTCATTAAAGTATGCTACCCACAACGATAGTAACCTTGCAATATCACGCTCCAGAATCTGCCATCATTTAACATGTTTATATCCACAGATGTACAACGTCTTCAATGAGGACAACTTGGAGTTCAGCGGCCTTGCACGTCAGTTCCTGTTCCGCCGTCTGGAACCGTACACGGTGTACAGCGCTCGTTCTCGAAGCCTGCACTGAAACAGGCTGCACGAGGTCCGCACCTCAACGCGTAACCACCCAAGAGGCCGCCCCGTCTTCTCAACCTGCCTCCTACGGGTAGAGCAGGTCCAATCCCGCATCGTGGAGCTCCGTTGGTCTCCCCTGCCCATTCCAATGGCAGGATCTTGCAGTACCCAGATTCTGGCTGTAAAAGTGGAGGATGGCAGGGTACGGAGTGATGAAGATGACTCGATTGAGAGCCAAGATTGTTTTTATCCAGAACGACACCCAGGCCAACAGCTTCTCATATAACATGTCTGGCCTTTTGCCCTGGAGCAGGTACAAGTTTCGGTGTGCGTGTTTCCAATGCAGCAGGATACACTGATAGCTCCTGGCTCACGGTTCACACTAAACAAGCTCCTCCTAGAGGATTGGCTCTTCCGGTTGTCCGTCATATCGAGGGCAGGCCTAATGAAGTCTTTGTTGCTTGGACACCTCCTTTGGAGCCCAATGGTGTTCTTCTGACGTACAGGATTCAGCGGGACAACGTTGGCTTCCATTTCAGCTTTGACTCGAGCGTGTTCAACTACACTGATGTGGATTTAACCGCATACACTCTCTACAGTTACGCAGTCATTGCCTGCACTGTGGCTGGGTGTGTTACCAGTGAGCCGAAGCAGATCAGGACGTTAGAAGCCGCCCCTGCTAACGTGGAGCCACCTATGGTGTCTGATGTCACTTCCTATTCATTCAATGTGTCGTGGACTGCTTCATCCATCCAGAATGGTGATATTGTGATGTATATTCTCAAAATGAACAATGAGGAGATCTATCGTGGGAAACGGTCAAGTGTGCTGGTTTTGGATCTACAGCCACATATTTCTTATAGCCTCGTCTTGACGGCCTGCACCAATGGCGGTTGCACTGCAAGTTCACCCATTCTAATCCAGACCAGAGAAGCACCGCCCTCAGGGATGCCCACTCCTACTCTTAAAGTCACAGGCCCTGAATCAGTGGAAGTCACATGGAGAGAGCCTGTCCAGCCAAATGGAGTGATCATAGGGTACGAGCTCCGTCGAAATCAGAGCCTTATATATACTGGCATGGATACCCGTTACCACGACTTCACCTTACTCCCCAATGTAGAGTACAGCTACATCATCACTGCCAATAACAGTCAGGGTGCTGCTACCAGTCTGCCGGCGGTGGCCAGGACACAGCCTTCAGCGCCCTCTGGTGTTGCTCCCCCTAGACTGCAGGCTCTAGGGCCATTCAGCATTATGGTGCAATGGGAACCCCCTGCACGACCTAATGGGGTCATCATCAGCTACTCACTTTACAAACGGGACCCTGCTGAGCCCAACTTGAAACGCTTCATTTTTGCTTCGCACCACAGTGCATTTCAGAGTCAAAGTTTCTCCCTCACTGCACTAAAGCCGTACTACAGGTAACAATACTAGCATGCAAGTCTCACACAGTTTAGTCAAGGTCAGGGAGTTTTGATTTGTAAGGTAAATACTTACAGTTGATCAAAAAAAAATTGCTATTTATAAAGCACATGTATGTATCTGTCCTTCAGTCCATCGCTGGTGACCTTCTGAAGGAGAAAACTGTTCTTTTTTAAAGTAAAAAAATTTAAAGTAAAAAAAAAAGACTATAATCATAAAAAAATTGGCTTCTTTAGCTGAATTAAACAGCATTGTACATTACACACTGATATTATTTTTATGTTTGTTTTTATTTTGTATATTATTAATTCTTTTTAAATTAATTGCTATTTATAAAGCACATGTATGTATCTGCTTTATAATCTGATTCATAAGTAGCTACTTTTTTATATTTATTTTTATTACATAAAAAATATATATTTTTAATATAATTTTATTTTTAGGTTTACTGTGAATATTTGCCTTACAACATAAATATATTACCCAGGCCCAAAAGTATCTGTTCATTAATGAATAGCATTTATAATTTAAATAAAATAAATAAATACAAATACAAACAAAACAATTTAGTTGCTTTTGTTCTTGATACTTCAAAACAAAACTGAATAAAATAAAAAAATCTCTAAAATTAGCCATTTGCTTGGTTTTGGGGGCTAAATATGGACGGATTTATATAATTTTTGAAGCATCTATAAATACAATTGTACATTTTTTTATCTACCTGTTAACTGTGTGTAGATTAATATCTTAATATACATTTAACTGGTCAAACTTTTACAGTGTCTGCATTCGAGACAGACACAATGATACAGGAGGAAAAGGAGAGAGAGAATCTTGGTGGGGAGGGAATCAACCTTGAGCCTTTTCTAATGTTTCCATCCTTGGCTTATACAAAGACGGTCAGAAGGAGGAGGCACTCAAATGAGGGATGACTAAAGTCTGGAGCTGTATACGTATGTTGAAGGGAAAATCCAGATAAGTGGGGTGATGATAATGGTTCATCAACATTATCAACTCGCCACTCATTGCCCTCTTCAGATGACCGTCCCTTTATTCTCCTGCTCTCCCTCTCTCCTTTTGTCCTTCAGTCCATCGCTGGTGACCTTCTGAAGGAGAAAACTGTTCTTTGTCTATACTATTGATAAATAACGGCACTTTTTACCAGGATAAGCACAGAAATTCTATATAGTTATATTCCTAAATATTCAAAATCAATTTAAAGTAAAAAAAAGACTATAATCATAAAAAAGTTTCTTCTTTAGCTAAATTAAACAGCATTGTACATTACACACTGATATTTTACAACTGTATTTATTATTTTTATGCTTGCTTTTATTTTATATATTATTATTTTCAATATTATTGGTTGTTTGGTTGTTCAATATTATTTTTTTTGTAATTATGTGTGTATTTGCATATTATTTTTTATTTAAAAAAAATATTTATTTATTTAATACTCTTGTATTATTTGTTTTTGTATTTTTTGCAGGTATGAGGTAAGAGTGGAGGCCTGCACCCTGTTAGGCTGCGCTGCGAGTGACTGGTCTTCCATACAGACGCTTGAATCGCCCCCTGCTGGCCAACCTGCCCCCCTTCTGGAGCTGCAAACTAACCCTAAGGGCATACAGACAGTCTTTCTGCTGTCCTGGTCTCCTCCAGCTGAGCCGAATGGGAAATTACTGCACTACGAAGCTTACCGGAAACATGTGTTGGACAGTGAAAGCCGATCTGCAACTACACTGGTGTACCGCAACTCATCAACCTCCTGTCATGATGACAAACTCCTGCCCTACACAGCCTACCAATACCAGGTCACACAGCTCTTTCTCATTTCACTCAATCATATTTTACACTACAAATTGCTAAGATAACCATCATTAATTGATTTGAACTTTAACTTTAACCTTAACTTTTTCAACTTTCTATATAATTTTCTATACTGCACAAAGTATGAACAAACGTGAACACATTTTTGAGTGGTGCTTGTCTGCCAAAGTGTTATTTTTTTATTTGCTTAAGTGTTTCTAGGTCATTGCCTACACTTAGTTTTAGTTATAATACTTTTGATATTTTTTAAGTATTTTTTAGCTCAAATTTTAATTGAAGAATTTGTAGTTTTTCATTGAATTTTATTTTATCTTATTTTATTTCAACTTTATTTCACTTAATGAAAACAATTTTTTAAAGGTTTTGTTTACGTAAACAACAACACTGCTATAAGTCTTTCTAATGCATGATGTTTCATGAATATAAAATGATCCCTTTGGGATAATTAATACTTTATTATTATAGTACATAACATTCTAGTCCAAACATGATGATCCTTAAGGAAGATTTAATTAGCATGATTATTTGTTGCTGCTGTGTTTAGCGTTTTGCTCAACTACACTCTTTCATTCACGTAGACAGGCGTTTAATCTAACTCACTATATTCATCGCACCTCCGTCCTCTTACGAGACCTTTCTTAATTGACAGCCTAGCCTTTGGAGCAAAATAACATTAGCATTTGACTGTCAGGCTTGAGAGGCGTGGGCTGATCAGGACTAAATTGATAGAGTTTGCCTGATTGTTCCATCTTATTTATGAGCGGTAATTTATGACAGCTGGCGGGCGGAGCTGAGTGATGACGGACAAGCGACAGGACCATTAATCTGAGCCTGCCTGAATGCTGATGATTACGATCGAAGCCATTGAATTAGCTGTTAGGCCTCCTACATGTACACGTATTGGAAAGACCTTTTAATGCCTATTGGCTTTCCCCGGGGAAGCTGCTAACTATACTGAATGTGTCATGTATGTCTAAAATTCTGTTCGTCGACCATTTGAAATTTCAGGACTACCACCACTACCATCGTTTCTGTCCTAATGTCACAGAGTCGTCTCCCTTTTTGTTGTGTTTCGTTCTCACACAAGGGCATGTGTCCCTGTGAAATCAAACCCATCCCATGTTAAGAGGCTACATATTTTATTGACGCTTTTATGTAAAATCTTAATTAGCCTAGTGCTCATAACAGAAAAGGGAACATTTGGCCCTGTGTCCATAACTGGGGGCGTGGCCACGGCCAATGAGGATCTGTCTCCGGGCAGATTCGGCCCTCGTGGTGTACACCCACATCCATTAGAGCGCCCTCATGAAATAGTTTTATTTTCCCGCGTTAATTACAGCTCTGTATGCAAGTGCTTCGGTGGCGATGGAACGTCTGCGCGCATACAAGGGCATGAAGATGTCCTGGCTGACTCCACTTTAAAACGTAGCACTCGTATCTCTTTCACGAAATTCCTATCCGGGAATCGGAATGATTTATCAGTGAGAAATTAAGGTTATCAGCGCTTCTTTGTCCTGTGTCATTCATAACACCGCTTTGGGCACACACACACCCAAAGTATCACTCTTTCTTCCTCACTGTCTTCCTGCCAACGTGACCTTTTCTCACTTTGGGTGACAAGAGGCTGTTTCCGTGACTGCCCTCCTTTTCTTCTGTCGCCCCACAAGACCTCCGTCACCCACTTGCGCTCCGACACGTCCAGTCGTCAGTTTGGCAGTGGAACGGCTTCGGATGGGAATGTGAAATCAGCCGGTGCCTCGTGCAGTCTGTGCGTATTGCCACTTTGATCTATCATCTGGATTGATCACGGTGTAATTGCCTATTATTGAGGCTAATTTAACCCTATCCACAGGAACATCCATCTGCCGCCTCTATTATAACTGACAATCTACAAATTACTTACCCATGCAAATAGTGACCCCAGCTGACCTTTTCCTACTCTTCCTGTGTAATTATACAAACAGCTCGTCTAGTAAATAAGATTACTTCACCTTTCCATGTGTTCATTTACTCCTTGATGAAGGTGAAATTTAATTTTCATGTAGATTCCGGCCGGAGTGATTCTGTAATGGATGCTGATGTTTTGGCTATTAACGACAGCAGGGCTTAGAGAGTGCAAGACTACTGACTCCTCGAAGTCAGTTGAACGTGGAGTTTCCTTTTGCAAAAGGCGCCAGGTGGGTCCATCAGGTGAAGGTGACTCCTCTTTCAAGAGTAGGATGGTGCCGAGTCTCCGTTCTGTCTGCTGGGCCGCTTCAGAGCCGGTGTCTGTATCAGATCCGCTCTTATATCAGCCCTGTAGGTGTTGGAGAGACCACAGGCATCTCAGTACACTCACCTGTAGCTTTGCATAATTAAGTTCCTTCCTTTTATCATGCACATCTATACCAGCCGGTCTCAACGGGTGAATTACGGCCCAAAAAATGCTAGTAGGTTTGTTCTGTTGCAAACAGCAGAGGAAAAATAATGCTACATGTTGGCACTGTGGTCTAGCAGGTAGTAAAAAGAGAGTAATTTATATATAACATACATTTATATAACATTTAAGGACCATAACACAACAAACCAACGGTTATCTGTCGACCAGTGTCGGCCCGTCAGTGAGCATCTGATCGGGATTGAAAGAAAGTAATTGTCATGATTGATTTTCAAAATGGTTACCAAGCGCTGCTTTGTTTACGGTTTGTATATTTTCAAGTCCTAGTTTCGGTTGCACTTTTTGAATGACGAATATTGACTTTTGATCATTTTGATTCCTCACACAAGCCTAAACGCACATGTTAGTTGGCAGTCGGCTGTAGTCTTTGCGGTGTGTTCAAGCACAGCTTTGTGACCCAGTCCAGACAACACAATCGGCTTCCATCGCCGCTGGTTCTTTGACATCGGCTTGGTGTGTCACGCCCTTTAAGGAGAAGTTTACAGATTTTCAACCAGCTTTGAATTGTTACAATGTCCATAGTATATGTAAATGAACAATATATGTTCTTTCTCTTTGTTACCTTCACCCAGACATTTTTAGCAAAGGTCTGTCAGATGACGCTAAACACATCATTTTGCATCATCCACGTCATAGTAGATAACTGTAATAGACAGACTACTAATAGACAGTAACCCCACTGACTTTTTGCTATACTGTCTTTCAAATACTATGTATGTCGGACATACTACTCTATTGGCGTACTGTTTTTCACAGGGAAATGCAATTTCAGTCTCTGCTAATCTTTTATTTTTTTCTGTCATAGTAGCATCAATTGTATTTTTTTCTATTTCTACTCCATAGACAGATGAGTTCTGTTAAAAGTCCATCTTGTCAATGGCGAATTGCCCCTTTAAAGGGATACTCCACCCAAAAATGGAAAAAATTCTGTCATCATTTACTCACCCTCTAAGTTGTTGCAAACCTGTATGAGTTTCTTTCTTCTGCTGAACACAAAGGAAGATATTTTAAAGAGCGATTGGAACTTTGGCACCATTGACTTCTATAGTAATTTTTTTTTCTACTATGGAAGTCAATGGTGCCAAAAGTTCTTCAAAATATCTTCCTTTTTGTACAGCAGGAAGAAAGAAACTCTTTGCAGCAACTTAAGAGTGAGTAAATGATGACAGAATTTTCATTTTGTATCCCTTTATCAAACATTTGTATTTATATATTTTGTGCTTTATCAAAATATTTATATATTTTGTGTGTTCTGCAACCCATAATGGTTACACTTTATTTCGATAGTCACTTTAGACGTTCTACTAATTAATAAGTAACTTTTCAACTACATTTCAAGTAACTCTCATTAGAGTATTAGTATATTATAGTAGATTGTCAGTAGACTGTTAGGTTATGGTTAGGTGTTAGGCTTTGGGTTTAGGAGAATAAGTTTACTTGTAGTCGCCAAGTTACTATAGTCAGTAGAATGTCTGTTGGGGGACCAACAAAATAAGGTGTTAGAAGATATTAAGCTGACAGTCTACTAATACTCTAATGACAGTTAGTTGACATGTAGTTGAAAAGTTACTTATAGTTAGTAGAATGTCTAAAGTGGACTATCGAAATAGTGTTACCCATATAATTATTATTATATTGATTTTATAATAATGATTTTTATATTATTATTATTAGTATTATTATTAATGCAAGATTTATATATATATATATATATATATATATATATACTGTATATATAATTTTAATGAATGTTGTTCAGTATAAATACCTTATTTCATGTGTTGTGTTGTTTAACTTTGACCATCTAGGTGTGGGCTGTAAACTCAGCAGGTCGCACTGGAAGCCCCTGGGTTCAAGGTCACACAGGTCCAGCTCCTCCAGAGGGGATGAATCCGCTTAAGTTCCTGCACATTCACGCCACCTCAGCTGTGGTGGACATCAGCCCACCCAACAAGCCAAACGGCATTGTCAGCCTCTACAGAGTCTTCACACAAAACAAGGACTCGTACCAGCTGGTACATAATATACAGTATACATATACATATAAACAACTAAGAATGTATATTAATAGAGTTTTAACTCTTTCATATCTGTGTGTGTAGCTTTCTGAGGGGACTTCCCAACAGCAGACTCTCCATGGTCTGAGGCCCTTTACGGTGTATTTTGTCGGCGTGGAAGCATGCACCTGTTTCCTGTGCTGCAGCCGAGGCCCCTTGAGTGAGCTCCGCACCCAGGCCTCTGCCCCGGCCCAACAGCCCCCGCCACACACATGTCGTCCTCACCTCCCGCTCAGCTTGGGTAGAGTGGGACAAGCCTCTTCAACCCAATGGCATTATTGAGAGGTGCAGATGTCACTTTCTTTTCTTTTTTTTCTTTTTTTTTTGCATGATAATATCATCACTGATTCTGAATCAGTGATAAAAGTCTATATTAATAGTTAAAGCCGAGGGTATGTGATTTCTACCTTGTTAAAATATTTTGTCAAGTATTTAAAACATGAAAACGTTGTGTTCTTTGTTTGAGCAGTTTGACATAGCAACACAACAACCAATGATGGCATGAGTTTGCGGTGGGACTATAATAGGAAGTGTTTAAAAAGCGTATTACTCTTGCAATTCCATGTGATGCCACTAACAGCATAGAAATTACCCACTTCACTGTGAAGACAAGAAAATTAAGACAATTTCGGTCATCACAACATCTGAATGACATACTGTAGTTGTGGCTGCTATTTGTTTCTCATGCTCAACTAGTATTGAAATGTAAAATAATAGTTATCTATTTTATGTTTTTTAAAATGTAAATCATTCCTCTCATGGCTAAGCTAAATTTTCAGCAGGCTACTCCAGTCATCCTAATCTTCCAGAAAACATTCTCTAATCTGCTTATTTACTGCTTAAGAAACATTTATTACTGTCATTGTAAGGCAAGGCAAGTTTATTTATATAGCACATTTCATACACAATGGCAATTCAATGTGCTTTACATAGAAGAAATTAAAATAATCAAAAGAAATCAGAATAATTCAATTTTAATTGTAGAAAACAGTTATGCTGTTAATTTTTTCTCTGGAAACTTTTTTCAGGTTTCCTTGATATTCAAAAGAACAGCATTTATTTAAAGTACTGTAGTAATATTTTTTAACATTAGAAATATATTTACTGTCACTTTTGATTCATTTAATTTGTCCTTGCTGATTAAAACTATTAATTTCTTAAAATGCTTCTTAATGCTTGCTGACCCCATACTTTGTGTTGAAAGGAAGTGTATTAAGGTAGTACTAAAGCATAAATATTTGTTGTTGTTTTTTTTTTTTTTTTTTTTTTATTACAAGGACAGTGCATATTAACATGACAAGTCAAAATATGCCAGAGTTAGCCAAAAGGCTAGTTTTCATCTGCAGTCCTAGGCCAGATGTACAATAGGCAACCTAAAAATACAATGTAAAATACAACAAATATAATTAAAACCTAACAAAATACAACAAACACATACAAAAAAAAAGAAAAATCAATGTTGACATATTTGCATACTAAAAAGCCAAGTTTTAAAAGAACAACGAAATTGATTATAACTATTTAATTATATCTCTAACAGACGTTGGAATGTCATTCCATTCTTTTGAGACTTTAATAGTCCCCCTATTTGGGGGGGACTATTACATATATTTATAATACATATATTATACATTAATTTGTCCCCCATTCACTCCATCTCTGTAGCTGCGAGCTCCACATGCGATCATCCTGTCCTCAGCCTCTGCAGCCTGTACCAGTACCTTGTGCCGTTGGCCCGGTGGAAATCAAGTTCTTTGGGATGGGGCAAAGCTTCAACATCACTGGCTTACTGCCCTATGCCAACTATGAGCTGTGTGTGGTGTCTTACAATAACATGGGCAGCACTGTCTCTGACTGGGTCTCCATCACCACACTCAAAGAACGTAAGGACTCGCTCTTGTTCGGGATTCGATGTAATGTATGGCTCTGATTACATGCACTCCCAGTCATTCATTGCCTTTTACCATCTGAAATTCTTGAAAAATTATTTCTACCCTTTATGGCACATTAATCAAACCCCTCTCTGGTTTCTTTTGTAGCTCCTCAGTATAAGGAGCCGTTTGTGGTGCAGAGTAACCTTACTAATGTGTTTTTGGACTGGAGTGGCTCTTTCTCTCTGAACGGGCGTCTGGACGAATACAGTCTAACCGAGAACAACCTGCGCATCTACAGCGGCTTCCACAGCTCACTGCACATCCCACGCACTTCTGATAAAAGTATGACAACTATGATTCCACTATGACCTCTGGGTCTGATTTGGCCCTCAGCCGAGCCAGGCTTTTTTCTGTCTCCTCTCTCAGCATCTCTCCTGTCTCTTTTCACTTTAGCCTTCGCATTTCAAGTTACCTGCACCACTGACAGCGGCAGCGCCAGCTCTCCTGTCATCAAATACAATACGGCCACTGGTATAGGTATGTTTACTCAAGCCTGGCGGGTGAAAGTGATTGGAAAAAGCGAGCAATGTCTCCATTCTGTCTGAGCCGAGCTGTTCCTGTGCCAGTATCACTGTTGCAAACTCATAGTGCTCATTGAAGCTCTGCTCACTATATTGGTTTTAAAGTAAAAAGTAAAAAAAAAATAGGAATTGAAATGTAATAAAAAGTCCCACTTGATCATTTGCCGCAAATATGCAATGTATAATTAGATATTATGTATAAATATAATTAAAATTAAACCCTAAAACAAGTGTGTTAAAGTTAATATAAATGAATAAAAATATTTTTTATTTTATTCAGTATTATTGAGAGTACGCTGTGGAATAGCTGCTGTTTTTACTAATCTATGCATCTCACTTGTTGCCCACAGACGCAGTGGAGTCCAGTTCTGGAGGTAAAACAGGTTTGTATGGGGCTGAATACAAGTTCTATAACGAGTTATGGTTCATCATTCTTATGGCGTTCCTGGGTCTGCTGCTGCTGGCTCTGATAATGGGTCTGGTGCTGAGAAGAGCCCTGAGCAAGCCTCCCTTCATCAGAGAGAGACCCCCAATAGTGCCCCTGCAGAGGAGAAGCACCAAGTATCCACCGAATGACTCCTATTTGGTGAGAGACTGAAAAAAAGCTAATGAAACATTCTACAAGTAATAATTTCATAACGGTGTATGTGAAATTATAGAAGTGGAATACAAATTTGCTAATTATTTTTCAGATTAAGTTGTACTTGCACAAATGTTTATACTCACAGCTGTAACATGCATTTGCTTCAGATGTCCAGAAGAGGGAGTGCTAACTCTTTTCTTCCCACTGCTACTATGGCGATAGAGATTTACAGGCAATGTCTTAGTCATGGACGCTATAACTATGTTCAGATTAGCATACCACTCTTACTAGGGTCAATACGATTTTTATTTTTTTAAGAAATTGATATTTTTATTCAGCAAGGACATTAAAAGTGATAGTAAAGACATTTATACAGTTACAAAAGTTATCTATTGGAATGAACACTGTTCTTTTGAAGAACAAATGCATCACGTTTTTTTCCACAAAAACAATTGGTTTCAATATTGTATCTATATTCCTAATTATAAGATTTTTATTTATTTAGTTTTATTTAATTTGTTGAGTTGCTAATCAGATTAATAGAATGATTTCTGAAGGATCATTTGACACTGAAGACTGAAAATTCAGCTTTACCATCACAGAAATACATTACATTTTCATATATATTAACAAAGAAAAAATGTATTTTAAATTGTAATAATATCTCACGTTTTACTGTATTTTAAACAATTCAGCCGTGAGAGACTTTTTTCAAACATATTTAAAAATCTTACTGACCTGAAATTTTGAACAGTAGTGTATGTGTATATGAGAGTTCAGATGCAAAAGCCTCTAAATGCCATTTGAAATTTCCTTCTAAAATGACAATTTTTATCAAGCTTGTATATTTAAGTTCAGTAATTTCACTTAAATGACAATTAATAGGTAATCTTCATTGCCATTTAAGTGAAATTACTGAAACTTAAATATACAAGCTTGAATAAAAATGATCATTTTAGAAGAAAATTTCAAATGGCACTTAGAGGCTTTTGCATCGGAACTTCTTCATATAGTACATACTGCATTAAATATCCATATTTTCCTTACAAAATATCCAGAGAACTACCATATGTGCAATGTATGCTGGGTATTCCCACAATGCAATGCATTTGACTTGACCATGCATTTTTGCTTGACTCATTATTTGACTGCTCAAATTATAAGACAGATATATAACAGTTTTACACAAACATTGAGTTGACATGCGAAATCACCCATATTTATACCTGGAAGCTGAATCATGAATCATGCTGAATCAAAATCATGTTTGTTGTTACATGAATTCTGTTTCAAATACTATTTAAAAAAACTGACTGTGACTAGTAGGAAAGAGCCGAGACGTGTGAACTAAACACACTGTATACTCCTACATACACTCCCAACCTTTAAACTGTGGGCTTTCTCTTTGAATCTGCTGTGTGTTTTTGATCTGCTCCAGAGCCCTTCCTCTGAACTCTGCTCTAATCATGCTTCTACTGCTCTGCTTCAGCCCGATGCACCGATGGTAAGCGCACTCCTCTCTCTCTCTCCTCTTCCCAGTTTGACAATAGACGGGACTCCCACCTGCAGTATAACACTAAAGCGTTTTGCCATGCACACTGAGGTACAAGCTCTCTGAGATGTATTCAGGACTGAGATTATCTCCATGGCCTGCTGCATTGGCATGTTTTGCCCTTTTCTTCATTAGTGGTACTTGCTAAGGAAACTCGCTATTATTCTTATTCTAAATACAAATACCTACATATTTATCTACAGACATGAATGTCTTTTGTGACATTTGCACTTTTGCATGAACAAGCACTTGTGTCCTTTTTTGTATTAAAAAGTTAATCTTTTTTTCTTTTCATGTGTGATTCTATTTCATTCAATTTCCATTATGTTTTGGATTTTATTTTGCAGTTGACTGGCATTGCATGCAGAATGTGTATAGTTGGGTTTATGAACCTCTTGTTTGCTAAGTGATTCACAGAGACTGAATGTGCAGTGATGTGGGTTTGTGCTTTATATTGATATACCAGGGTTTGACTGACACTAAGATCGGAGGCACCAGCAACCTCAGCTATCAGGCCAGCATGTCTGTGCTCCGCGTTCCCAGCCAGAGCCAGCTGAGCCATGCCTATTCCCAGAATTCCTTGCATCGGAGTGTTAGTCAGCTGATCGACACTCAAGATAAGAAATCATGGGACGCTGACCTGCACGGCACTGACAGCGGAATGGTGAGATAAGGGATGACGTGGAAAGATTTTGTATCAACTTTACTAGAAAAAACGTCAATGCTAGTAGGCTGACGGTACACTACCCTGCTTACTTTACACATAAATACTACATTTATTTATATGACATTACTGATTTGAGAGCAAATGTTGTATTATACAGAGTGATATGTTAAATATGCACACTATCTTTTTAAAGGGATAGTTCAGCCAAAAATTAAGATTAGCCCATGATATACTCACCCAAGATACGTCCTAAGTGTATCTTGGGAAAAACATCACCATTTCCACAAAAATATTAAGCAGCACAACAGTTTTTAACATTGATAATAAGAAATGTTTATTTAGCAGCAAATTAGCAAATTAGATTGATTTCTGAAGGATCATGTGACTGAAGACTAGAGTAATGATGCTGAAAATAAGCTTTGCATCAAATTACCAGTGCCGCCGCTCCCACCACGCGCATCACGCGCTGTGCGTAGGTCACCAAGTGCTGAGGGGGCACCAAAAATATCCTAATGAAAATCGATCTTCAAACTTCTTGTTATAATCAGATTCAGCGCGTTCTTCATCTTCAATCCGCAGCGGCACCGAGCAGAGAGCACGCCAGAAACAGCTGACAGGGTGTGTGTGTGTGTTCAGAGCCTCATTGGTCTGTCACCGCTCGTCAATGTCAGAATATTTGAGATGACCAATCAAATCGAAGTAGGCGGGCTTTATGTTCACAGACGCTGAGCGCGAATTTTAACAGTGCAACTCGACGCTTCAGTGTACGGTCAAGTGCGAGATAAGATGTAAGTATATATTTGATAGTTTTTTTGGTCATAAATGTTAAACGAATGACAAAAAATAATTAGGCAAACTAAGTTTTGTCTAATTTCGCATTTTTTAACTGAAAATAGGCCTATGTAACATATGGCCTACGTGTAATAGTTTAGGCTACTCATTGTGAGGGGACAAGAAACATGAACAAACTTTTTAATCATGTTAGGCACAATGTGTGTACATATTGAGAATAAAATACAAATTGTAGCCTTTAGTAAATTAAAAAAATCCAACTTTAGGAGGGAAAGAGACAGGGCAAGATAAACCAAAGAGAAAGAGTGTGATGCTGACGAGGAGAGAAAAATAATCAGCTGCCCACTGACATGGTTTTAAAGCTGTTATTATTGATTTTATTTATTTATTTATTTATTTATTTGCCTTCACACCATCTAAAAATGCATATCTGTAGTTCGGAGAAATCCAAAATTTTCTCGGGAAATACCCGAAACCCCTTAACCAACCTGCCTCAAATTCGGGACTATAGTGATTATAAAACCATGAAACCAACCAGGTAATAAAACTAGTTAATAGTAAGCATTACTAAAGTGTAACTTTATATATTTTTATATATATATATTATATTTTTTTTATAAATCATACCCCCTAAATGAAAATCCTAAATGAAAATGTTTTATTTTTGAGGAGGGGGGGGGGGGGCATCATAAAGGAATGCACCAAAATGGCTACAGGCGGCACTGCACATTACATTTTAAACATATAAAACTCTTATTTTAAACTAATAATATTTAATAATGTTACTGTTTTTACTGTATTTCTATCAAATAAATGCAACCTTGGTGGACAAGAGATTTTCTTTCAAAATCATTTAAAAAATCATACTGACTTGAACGGTAATGTAGGAAATTGGTTGTCAGAGACAACGGTCAATTATACAGTTCAGTAGACATTTTACAAAAATATTTATAACACATATATATATATATATATATATATATATATATATATATATATATATATAACAGAAGAATGCCACAACTGATCAATCAGAATCAAATATTTCAGACATAGTACAGTGAGAATGCATTGTCTAAAAATCTAGCAAACAACATTGCATTTATTATTACTTTTTATGTTACTGTGCTTTCTTACACAGTTTTATTTAGCCCTAGTCATTTTGCCTCAGATAAGGATTTGTCCAAGCTGATAATGACTATTATCTTTTTGCAGTATGTGGGTGATGAGGAGTTTGGGGAGACTATTAAAAGCTACAGCTCAGTGAAGAAGGAGCAAACCATGTTTACAGACACTCACTTGTAAAGCCTTCACACAGAGAAACGTCCTTGGAAAAGACTTCTTCTCCAATTTATTCTGCAGATGAGTGAATATCACATTTACAACAATTCAATAAGGCAGTGATGGTATATTGGTTTGTCCATGATAAAACATAGTGGAATGTAACATGAAAATATTGTTTTTTCATAATGCTGGAATTCTTTTATCAGAGATTTGTTTGTGTATGTGCATATTGACTAGGGTTGGGTATCGAGAATCGAGTATCTGATTGGAACCGGGACTAACTTTTCGATTTTTCCAGAAATCGTTCAAAAGTTAAAATTTCGATTCCTAGTTTCGATATTCACAGTCCGCCGACCGGAAGAAGAAACCGCTGAACAACACCAATGAAGAAGCATCTACCGGAAGTGTTGGCATAACCGCTCAAGTCGAACATGAGTAGCTGACGTCGGCGGTCCAAAGTGTGGCTTCACTTTTCTAAAAATAACGAAATCTCGGCAAAATGCTAAATTTGTGACAAAAGGAGTATTTGTGACAGACAGAGTATTTCCTTCAGAAAGACCGTTGGTTAGTAAGATTAGCTAAACTTTTTTGACCCTGCCTCTTAAAAGAATTGGAATTAAGAATCGTTAGAAACCGAAATCGAAACAAGGAATCGAAATTGGAATCAGAATCGTTCAAATTCAAACGATACCCAACCCTAATATTGACTACCTCTGACTTTACTGCTTCCATATTAATCATAGAATGACTTCGTTGCTACATTTTACTTTAAAAGAAAGTCTTTTTTGAATATCGTATTTTCAGGGTTTCCCACACTCACAAGCCTTGATTTTTCCTCATAGACCCAAGAACAAGTAGTTCGTTAGAATTTTCCTAAGTGCTATTCAATCAATGAATCTTAAAAACAATCTTAAGAAAAAAGATCAGAACATTCTTAAACTGTTTTGGAAATAGAATTATTCTTATCTTTTTTTTTTAAGTTTGAAAATAAGAACAAAATAGCAGTTTAGAAGAACACGTTTTATGAATCCGGCCCAGAAGCGTAATGCCCATTCAAACTTATTTTTTTATAGATTTATTTTTTGTGCACTAAGTGGATTTTAAATAGAATTTTTTATCTTTTAAAACTATCTTGCGGTATTGTTGGAGGTATAAAATCCATTACAGTGACATTTTTAAATCCATTTGAGCTTCACCTTCTGCAGATCATTTGCAAAACTGAAAATTGGTATTATTTACCCTTTGTCATGTCGCCCAAAACTCTTATGACTTTTTTCCAAAGGGACATTAAAAAAAGGATTCTTAATACCTAACCCCCAATTTCATACTTGTACGTGTGATTATCATATATAGATGATCTTTGCTGTAAAATGTGCTTAGCATTGATGCAGAGGAAGTAAACTGTTCTTAAAATAGCACTGTAGTATTATAGCTTTAAATGGAGTCCTATGACTGGCTGTGTAGCTATGAAATATTACCGCAATCATAAAGTATTAATGAACTGAGTCTCCAAATGATTCAGGCCAACATAGAGAGGAAGTCCATTTCTTCGGTCTCTACAGACACATGAATGAGCAAGATAATCAATCTAGTAGACATATCCTAGGCCTAGACTATCTGTATTAACTCTTTCCCTTCCAGCATTAAAAAAAGAAAAGAAAAAGTTGCCAGCCACCGTCAGCATTTTTAATTTTCACAAAACTTTCATGGCCCCTAGAATATTTTGTTAATAAATATCTGAACATGCCATATATCATAAGAAAATACAGAGCTTTTGGTTTTAAACAAAACAAACAAAAAACAAAATTTTGTACAAAAAGCTGAAAAAATTACGGGTTGGGGGTTTCAAAGACAACAACATGCTAAAGCAATGCTTTTATCGCTTGTTTCTGCTTCTTTTTTCCTGTGTTTTGATACGGTACTTCTGTACTCTTTCAGAAGATGCGTAATAGCGCCCCTATCGTATAACAGTGCAAACAAGGAAAGCTGGAAAAGTCCGTCACTGGCGGGGAAGAGTTAATGGAAATGACAGCTAATTTGGTGTTGTGCCTGCTAGACTGAGCAGTAGTGTGTATGCAACTGTGATGATGCCAATGGACAAAGTGTCTTAAATGTCAAGTTAAACTGCAAAAATGTCATCAATGTCACATGTGGATGTTTTTCATAGGTTGTTTTAAACCTGTCAAGTGTGAATATATATTTATACACGTTATTATTATTTCACATAGACATTAGTAAAATTAAAATGGCACTACCCTGAATAAAAACAACATATTTTTACTCTTTTTTTTTAAAGATGGTCAGTATTATTTATTGTTGCAATAATTTATTTTTATTTTTTTTGTAAAACAGCTTAAGTTTAATCAGAGGTTCGTGTGGTTATTGTGTCTTGTACGATGGAATGAGTGCTCCTACATATGGACAATCATTGATCTAGAAAGTTGTAAAGTGTAAAATTGTTGTTCTTGTGATTTTAATGTTTCCATACTTATTAAAAAAAGCAAAGAGTCAGTTCTATTTGGTTACTTTATTGTGCCACTGGAGATGTACAGAAGCTGAGTACCAATCTGCAGTGCATGTACTGTACCATTTTCACATATTTTTTTCCATATTTCATCTAGAATGAGCTGTAATTTCCTCTTTAAGCCACACCATGATCTGCGCAGCAGGTAAGATAAAACAGTCTTGATATGATAAAACATAAAGCAGTCTTGTTAGATATAACATACCTAATCTGCATATTGAAATGAAGAGGACTCATCTTGCCTGGGGATGAAATCATACAGTATCCAGGCTGAAAACATAAATCAGGTTATGACTATTTCTGAATGCAAGCATAAAGTATCATACTTTTGTCAATTTAATATTCCCCGTCACTGAAAATCAGAGAGCCAATAAATGACATGGGAATATTTTTTTTTTTTAAAAGTTCAATGGGGAAAAACGAATAAGACTAATTTTAGATTGCTAAAATCGAATAAAAATAAATGTATGCATATCAGGTTTTGTTATAAAAAAAAGATTTTTTTTTATCCTTAAAAAGGATTTTATAGATTTATGAGCGACATAATTTTAGGACTTGACAGGTTAAACATGCAGATTTTCCAAGGGGTTATTATTTTCATTCATTTTTCTAGCTTCATGCTGTTGTCCAAATAACTTTCTGCTTTTCTTTTACTCATTGTTAAATTACAGGCTATGTGGCCTAATGTCAACAAAATGTTTACACTTATTGCATAGCATTAATGAGATCTCATCATTCCCATCATAGTAAGTACATACTTAGTTAAAGGCTTCTATTTAGTTACAATTAAATTAATAATCTCACTTGCAACATATAACTATATTAATAGCCTATATTGGATATGTATCATTGATATACTGTATATTTCTCACTGGTAGGATATATCCTGAACACAAAGTGTAATGACAGGGGAAAAGTGACCATGGATCAGTTTACAATGCGAAATAAGATCCAATATGTCAAATATAAATAATCCATTAACACATACTCTTATTAACAGAAGTTGAAATGCAAATGATAAAATTATACTTTGCAATGACATTCACAACATGTTGATTAATTTTAACGTTTGCATTTTAAATACAGAGAAAATCTATTAATACAAATATTTTTCATTTTGAATTGTGCATTACCTTTAAAACTGGCAGCTGTCTTTAAACATGTTTTTTCCTTTTCTCTCTTTTCTTGATAAGTGTCTTATTCTGTGAGCTAAATTGTAAATTTGGCTTCAGCTTAAACAAGTTGCATAATGAAATAATCCTACTAACCTAACCCTCACGTCAGAAAAAAAGTGAAATCTGTTTTGATTTCTCTCCGGCATCTTAATTAACAAAAGGCACTGAATGAATCCCAAAAATAGACTGCGCAAGAAAAGATTGCATGCTGAAAGTTCACAGAGAGCAAACTGTTTGAACGGCAGCAGCCGCGGAGTCTAACCTGCACTTCAAACCTGATCATTAGTTGAAGTTCACCTTTTCAATCCTTTCATTATAAAGGGATGTTAAGATAGACAATAAAGTGCATCATAGTGTTTTGAAGGTACCGTTAGTGGACAGTAGCATTTGTAATAAAATAACAATTTATAAGAGAATAGCCAGCCATTACAGCAATCGTCTACCAAAAATCTGCCTGCGCGTAGTTTGGAGTTTCCAAACTGACCATTTGCCACACAATGATAGCAAATGAGGACCTCATATGTCAACACAGATTATCAAGACAAGGCTTTCAATTGAAACTTCATTTTGTTCCTCAGACTGGCCTCTGACTATAAAGTATTAGCCGAATGGACCACTTTAGTTTTTATATTGTTGCATTCATTTCTTTTTGGAGTTTGAGAAGCCCTGCTCTCCATCCGTGTTCATTGTATGGAATAGTGCAGCCCAGACATTGTGATAAACGATCTCGATTTAGATGACCCATGAAAGAAATGGGTTTTAAATTATACGTGGGTGAATTTAGTCTAAATTCATGTTTCAATTTTCAAAAACAAGATAAATCGAACTCTAGAAATCTATAAACTAAAATCAAACACATTGCTCGTTTAGATTTTGCAGCGAAGGTGCAGGCGTACAAAGCTTGGGCCTTAAGTATGAAAACGTGCGTATGCACAGATTTGATCTTGGCACATACGCTAAAATCCACGCTAGGGTTATATTTATAAAAAGTGCTTCAGCGCCACATCAGGTTAGAAGCAGGTAGCACTTTACCTTGAGGCAGAGATTTTTGCGGATATGGTATTTAAGTATTTAGTATCTAAGGATTTGGACTGGTGTTCTTGTTAATGACAATAGGGGGCGTTTACAAGGCAGAGATCTGAAACCATTCGGGTGCACACAATTTCAAGATCGTTTGCGATGTATAGATATCAGATCTGGAGGAGTCTTTTCTCAAAATCACACATTTGAGAAATTATCTTAGGCCAAATGTAGGATAGTTTATATGCAAGATTTTATAATTGAGGCTCGAATTAGTAGCCTGGATGCCAGCCCGAACTCCGCCCACAACATTTTTTGGTTCAGGAAGTTCAGTATGGACTCGAATCCTTTGAGGAGTAATTATGATCTGGCAAAAAACGTTCGGGCCAATCAAATTGCCAGGGCGGGCTTTATACGATGATGGACAGATGATCTGCAGGGACGTAATCATCACGTTATCAAAGAGCGCTTAACTGGTTTCCCTCAGAGATGACTGCAGTTGGAGAATTGAGATGTATAGATTCTGCTGTCGCGTCTGTTGTGAAATACATCGACAGCGCGTTAATTTTAATAGACAAACAGAAAACTGCAATCAAGGCATTTGTCGATCGGAAAGATATTTTTGCCGTCCTTCCCACATGATTCGGCAAAAGTGTTACTTATCAGCTGGCTCTGACGGTCGCTAAGAAGATGGGACGTAATGAAAAGCCTGTGGTCGTTGTGGTTTCTCCTTTGGTCGCACTCATGGAGGACGAAGTAAAAGAAGCAACACTCGTTATTTAACTTCTAAAATAAGTAAGTTCTGTAGTTGACAACTGTATGCAAAGAAGTTGACTTACTGCATTGCTCTGATTGGTTGTAGGTTTACAGACTATCCAATTAAGTTTTTTTTTCCTGGTTCGGTTAAGACCCGCCTCATAATCAAAGCCCTACAGAGGAGTTTCAGACTCACATTCTGACAAGACAGGCTCTCGAATTAGTTCTGGAATTATGGAATAAAAAACGATTGTGACAAGTCAGTTTTTGTTAATTTGCTCCAGTGAACTTTAGGCAAATATATCAAATTTTTTAAGCTTGTAAAAAGCAGATAAAAGAGAGCAAAATAAAATCTAAACTCAGTTAACAAGACACATGAAGAAAAGCCAAGCGGCCTTTTCTGTGGAGGATTTTCCCTTTAGTTCTGTACACAGTGAGGTTTTTTTAGCTGTCAGCTGCCATCCTGCCAAACTTTATCAACATTCACATCTACATCCTGAAACGCTTCTCTTCTGGAATCATCGATTCAACTACCTTGAGATTATTGTATTTGGTATGACCTCTGTGTATGACAAATCTGAGTTAAAGCATCACTCACATGCAGCGTTAGGGCCCTTGCGATGGCGTGGGGATGTGGCCACTTTCGTTGGCGAGGGTGAGGCGGTGCTGGACGAGTCGCTGCCCCCTCCATCAGCTGCTGTGGGTGGGGGGCTCAGCTGTGGAACCGGAGGTGCCTTTTTCCTACTTAGAAAATTCGCTTCAAATGTCCCTTTCCTCCTCCCCCTCCGCTCGGCAGTCCGCAGCCCCCTCCTCCATCAAATGAACTCTTCGTCGCTGGTCTCCAGGGCTGTCTGGGGGTTTGCGTGTGGCTGAAGACTGAGTTTCGTAAGTTTTCAGACCCCCAAAGATCCACGGTAGAGTTCCTTTTGTCTGCGTCCTCACTGCTGTTCTCCCCCACAGACTGGCGTGTCTCGTCCTGGGTGGATCCGCACTGTCCATGGTTCTCCAGCAGGGCTTTGGTGAGGTTTAAGCTGTGGAAGTCTCTGTAGCTGTGGAAGCTTTCGGTGCGTGAGACACGGGCCAGCAAGGGGCTCTCTCGGTAAGGTTCGAGGGCTCCGTAGGTAGCTGTCTCAAAGATGGGCTCCTGAGCCTGCAGCTGGAGACTGTAAAAATGACAAAATACTGTTTTGCTAATATTGTAATTTAACGCAAGAGTTGGTGCAGAATGTGTCTGGCTTTCAGTGTCATTCAGTTCTTTGTAGCTGTATATAACAGCTTGTTATGCTGCTTAATATTGCAAACTGGTATTTCTTACTATATTATTTTAACATTGTTATAATCATAAACTCAGTGGTTTGTAGCACAAATAGTTTTACCATTCACTGCGCTTTGTTATGGCTCTAATTATTTACCTATAGAGCAGGTAATGAAATCGGAAGTGTTGCTCATTCACAGAAAATAGCTTACTTCTGTGTTGCAAAACAAAGTGGATATGATGACAAAGTTAATCTCAAGATTCATTATGAACATTAAAGGAATTGCTCACCCAAAAATGTAATGAATGTTTAATTTTCGAATTATTTACATTATTCACTTATGATTTTACTTAAAATTTATATTTTTTGTTAGATCTTTTCCATACGACAGTTTATAATGACCGCGTCTGTCTTCAAAAGGGGCAAGCGGGTAAAATAAAAAGTAGCGGATGCATAATATGCAGTATATTGTTAGTCATCTGAGAGCTTTCAGTGAGGAAAGGACTGCAATATATAGGATATTCTTGTGTGACTGCCATAAACATTTGTCAATTTCTAAACCTGTGATTTTAAAGCTACACTGTGCAACTCTTTTAGTTTATTCTTAGCTAAAACACTTAGTTCTTTCAAAAATATATGTGCTCATAATGTATATTTACTTCGTTCAAGTAATAAAGTATTCTCGTGAGTATATAATATGCCACTGAAAATACATACGGGTAAGGGGTTCTAATGTCGGTCGCCATGTTGCCCCTCCATCTTGAAAGTACATTAGCCAAAGAGGGACATACCCGTTAATTCAAGCTTCGCCTTTCGTGTTTACGTTTGAGTTAACACTCATGGACGAGGTTGAACTGGAAGCCATGTTAATCTTGGACTACATTGGCCACCGTCAGGAGTTAAAATCAAATTGGAATTGAAAGGAACAGAAACTAATATTCACTAGATGGTCATATACCTTTTCACCACTAGATGGGGGTAAAAATCACACAGTGTAGCTTTAAATAAAAAACAAATGATTGAATTGCTATTAAAGCCACAATACTCTTGAAGTCTCATATTATTGAAGATTACATTATGTGATAACATTTAACAAAATAAATTTATGTGGTATCCAAAATTTAGATTTGAGTGAAAACACCCAAAACCTGGTCCCTTCAAATAAAGAAGACTAGGAATATAGCGGCAGTCATTTAGCGGTATGGCTCTTTTAACAGCTGTGGTCACTATGGGCTAAATTATTTGGTGAACTATTTTTTAAGACCTGTTCAAATAAAATAAAAATGAAAATATAAAATGTAAACTTTTTTTGGTACTGAAACTATACACGCATGCTGAATTTTATCGTTATTTGAGCTTGAGTATCGTAATGACAGCAAAATTAGATATTTTATCTGCCCCAAAATACTAAATAATTTAGTATAATTTAGAGTTAAATCTTGTGGTTCAGTTTTATTTTAGTAATTCCAACTTTGGACTCCAGTACCTGGAGCAGGACTCTCGCAGCCGGCTGTGCTGCAGCACTGAGGGGGCGGGGCTAATGTTGGGCGTGGGACATCGAGATGTGCTCAAATCACATTGGTCAAGCAGCTTCAGCAGCTCCTCCTCAGTTGGACCTCCCACCTCTGCAAACAGGAAATATCCTTTTAAACGTAATCCAATAGGCTTTTTAGATGTAACTTTTTTCCAGCACAGTAATAATCAGACCTGGCTCACGCCTAGCCTTATCATCAAGGCTCTTGTTGACTGTGTCCATGGCGGTGGTGAGATCCCACATCTGAATGCTCCCATTTGCATGGCCAGTGAAGAGGTAATGGCGTGGCCTGGAGCCCATGCGGCTCGAGCCCTCACACTCTCGCACTGTAAAACAAGTAATTGTAGTCCCATCTACAGACTGCACCTCACAGATCCTGAAAGACAGATAGAAAAACATCAATTCAAAAATAATTTATTCATTCATACTATTTTTATATTATATTAATTAGTGCTGGGTAAACCTTAAAGTGCCGCAATTATGGATTTTTGAAAATGACCTTTCATGTAGTGTGTAACATACAGTAGCCAAGTCAGTGGTTCTCAAAGTGTGGGGCGTGCCCAAGGTTATTGCGGGGTGGGGGAGGGGGATCGGGGTCTTCTGAAGAAGTGCTTTTCTATGTGCAATGGGCGAATCACAAGCCGCCAGATTTTTTTAAAAATGGGGTGCGACCAAAAAATGTAAGAACCGTACAGAGAAAGTGCACCGTACAGTATATAAAGTTATTGTCTTACAAAAGTAAGAGTCGACTCTAAGTCAATGAAATAAATCGTTTTTCAAATTAGTCATAATCCGTTTCATTGTGACATCAAGACCTAACATTAGCATATTGCCCGCCCACTTATTGTGCGCACAGACACCAGGGAAAACTTAAAAATCGACGTCATTGTTCGTTACTAGGTTTAGTTTACAGTGTAGAAAGGAAGTTTAAAATAATAGCGATATAATAGGGACACTTTAAGATAAACTACTGTAACAATAAAATATATGTGTGTATATTAGAATATATTTTTTTTCCCATGTGTTATTTATGTCATATTGTATGATATACTTTTAGCTAAGATTTGTAATATCATAATTGACAGCAGTGACTGGCCATGTTAAATCAAAAGCCACTTCGGCGAATATTGGGGTATTTTTAATAGTTCACTCATAATTCTAAATAATGAGATACTTATTTTGCATATCATGTGTATTTCATTTTCAACACAAAAACTTGCAACAACCTACTGGTGATTTTAGTTTCATATTTAGAGTATATTTAATTAAAACATTTTTATTCACATTCAAGCCTTCATGCCCATAATGATATGGTCACATTATACCCTTAAAAGTTTACGTGTAGATCATTTAACATTGTATCGATACATATTTCTAAAGCTACTTATAAGTTAATATCTATTCAATGCTTTTCTTATCACACAATAATGACTTTTAGTGATCTTAAATGAACTTCTCAGCCATATTTAGCAAGGATGCATTAAAGGTGCTATCAGCGATTGTGGTTGATGTGACTTCTGTTTGTGTTTGAAGCGAGATCCATATTCACTGTTTCTGGTCCGTTGATAGACACGCTGGCTTATTCTTCAGCTCAGACTTCGTGTGCAGGCGCCGTGCACAAGCGCAAAAACAAACAACACCCGCCACTGTCGGTGATTGGTTGAACTCTGTTTATTTTGATTATGAGTGGTGGTTCTACCCGGTTGTTTTTGTGTGCAGATCTCAGAGCCTAGGCTGCCTACAGAGGCGCGGTTTTTTGACAGCCTGCTTATGGGGCGGGCAGCTAGCGGATTGTTAGGAAAGATTAGATGAATGTGATCATTTTTGTTTTGGCCTGACATCGCTGATAGCACCTTTAAGTTGATCAAAAGTGACGGTGAAGAAATTTATAATGCTATAAATAATTTCTATTTCTAAATAAATCTGAAAAAAATGTATCATAGCTTCCACCAAAATATTAAGCTGCACAACTGCTATTTATTTATTTTTTACAGTCTATGATTTCAACATGTACCTCTTCCCCGTAGAGGACAGACGAACAAAGAGTTTGTTGGTAATGGGAATGACTTTCTGAATGAACACCTGCTGGTCGTCCCCGCTCTCCAAATGGACCTGAATAGAAACAGCTCATGATTAGAACAGCAGTTCAGCTCACAGGACAATGGAGGAAAATAGCAGCTTCTCAGTTCTTCTTGTACCTTCACTTCCTGATATGGTGGAAATCTACAATCAAATCTCTCACCGATGTCATTTCCGGAGGAATAGCTGCTGTGGCTCTCTGTCTCCTCCAGTGAGATGATTTTAAAGGAGGCCAGTGGAGTAGATCCTGGCTGAGTGGAGATCATTCCCCTGAACTCAGAGTCACCGTCCACGTGCGTACATGATTATTGTCAGCGCACACTTCAAAAAAACAAGGCCAAAATTATCGATCACCATCATTTTTCATTATATTGTCCAGTGTCTGTGTAGTTTGTACCTGAAACTAAGTGTTTTTCAGAGAGCATGATCTTAGTGACAGGGCTGCGGTGAACAGTGAAGGTCTGGAAGAGCTGTGGACCAGATCCAACGGTCTCTGGATGCTGAACGATGACACGCACCGCCCCTGAGCTGGTTCCGTGAGCTATCTCAATCCAGTTCCCACTCACACCTGCAAAAGCACAGTGAGATTCAGTGACTGATCAGGACTCACTACCACTTCATTGAGTAATTAACCATCACTGAACGCACTGGTTTTAGGAGTCAGGTAAACACTGAGGGCTGTGATGGCATCATTTGATGGGTCGTGGTACAGCTCTGTCACTAACAAGTCATTATCCTTCATTCTCAGTGGAAACTTCTGCATGTCTGAGAGTGGAAAGAATAAGGTTAGTTAAGTCTTTCCTTTATCATCTTCTCATTTAACATATTTCATGTACATAAAGAAGATATTTTAAAGAATGTTGGTTACCAGACAGTTGAAGGCACCCATTGACTTGTTTTCCTACTATGGAAGTCAATGGCTACCGTCAACTGTTTGATTACCAGCATTCTTTAAAATATCTTCTTTTGTGTTTAACAGAAAAGAAAGAAACTCATACAGGTTTGAAACATCTTGAGGGTAAGTAATGACACAATTTTGGGTGAACCATCCCTTTAAAATATGACAAACACATGGATAACAGAACTACATTTGAATGATGGATTGTAATGAGTTTGTAACCTATTTACTATGTGAAATTAATTAAACTGATGTCTTTATGCAATTTTAATTACGTTTTCAACACGGATTCTGTTACTGCCAGTTTTACATCTCATTAATGACTCATGTCATATAAAAATAAATTCACTGCAGTTGAGAGAAGATAAGCAGCTTACCAATATAGTAAATTGAGCCATTATTACAGCCCAGCAAGAGAAAGGAGCCAGCGGTGTCACAGCTTGTGATGGGCACCACATCCTGCACCTGGACAAGTGATGTATCGCAAACGACATAATCAAATATGAAACCTGATTATATGCTTGTTAATGAAAAAAAATAACCTGGCATGGCTGTTGTAGTATAAAATCTGAATTGCTTTACCTGCCAGTGCTGGGTGACGGCGTTCCACACTCCTACCTTTCCCGTGTGACTGGTGGCGACTAGCTGACTCCCAATGAAAAACAGAGAGTCAACGGGTACTCCGAGACTGAACACACCTGAACACACAGACAGAGAAACATTATCTCACAAAATTTACACACATGAGTGACTGCATTTCATTTCTGTTGTGTCCTCCCACCTATTTCATTTCCGCTCCCTCCGTCCTGGATACTCCACAAAATAATGCTGCTCTCCGATGACGCTGCCACCATCTTGTCTTTATCTCCATGTGGGCCGCCCACAACTTTAGCATTGAGGGCCACCCGCTCAATGGCCCAGTCCAGGTAAGGGCTGGAAAACACCTGCTGCCAGCCTGATGATTCCTTTATCCTAAAGAACAGTCAGGTCACCCTATGGTGAGTATAACCTTTATTATTTTATAATTCAAAGGCATGTGATGTGTAGCTTTACCTGTAGCAAATGACAAAATGTGCATATGCAGCTACAATCCAGTTATGATGGCCAGCCACAATCAGCACCTTTCTAGGGTCCACTGGTGATCCTGTTTCAACATAAAAATACAAAACAATAACCCAGTATGTTTAAACACCAGTAGGTCTAAATGTAGTGCATTAAACTCAAAACTACATTTGTCAGAATAGTAAAACCTTCAGACTAAACTCAATAATGATCACTGCGTTTTATAGTTTAAAGGCATTTATGATTTATATAAGTATTAGCACAAAAACCTTCACCATGTTTCCAGTTCTGTGGGATTCAGTGGATACTGTAATACTGATAGTAAAATGTATTCATAATTTAAGAAATAAAGTTAAGCTTATGCATTAAAAGGTACATTGAAAGTATTGAGTGACATAACACTATTAAAAGGTTTTGCTTTTTCAAAATTTCCACCCACCGATTCCCATCCCAACACAACAACCCCAACAACTAATTTTCCCCCAAAAAATAATAATAAATACATAAATTAAAAAAAAATTATATACATAATTAAATAAAGGGGGGTGGCACATCCAACCCCCTTCTCTCTCTCTCCCTCCCTCTCGCCCATAGAGAAGCAGATGCTGTTCTCCGGTCTGTATTAAGACAGCTAATAGCCAATCCAATTCAATAGCTATTTTACTGCTACATTATTAAAACAGCTTTCAAATTCCATTAAAACCCAAGAATATCTGACCTTACATATATATGGTATTTTTGTATTTTATATAAACATAGCAGTTGTGCAGCTTAATATTTTGCTGGAAGCTGTGATAAAAATAAATAAATAAATAATGCATCCTTGCTAAATATGGCTGAAGTTCATCGTTAAAAGTCATTATTGTGTTAAATAAAGAAAGCATTGAATAGATATTTTGATAGTTTGATTTAACTACATGTTAACTTTTAAGGCTATAATGTGGCCAAAACATAAAAATATTGTCAAAAAATAAAATTATACTCTAAATATTAAACTAAAACCACCAGTAGGTTGTGGCAAGTCACTGTCGTTATTTGTGAGTAATTCAGTCATTCATTCAACCGTTTAATTCAAAAGGCTGATTCTGTTAAGAACAAAGCAAGTGGCCAACTTTATGAATGGGTCACTGAATCAAAAGCTCACTCCATTTGTTAATTACTGTAGATCCGCTAGAAAATCCACAATAGTACTGCTGTTGAAAAACAGGGGAGGGACTACTGTTTATCAAATGATATAAATATTTTACAAAAACCTACACATGTGCATGGGTATTTTAGCCTACATTACTAAAAAATAACAAAAATTTTTATAAAAGTGTGGTTTTTGTGTGTGTGTGTGTGTGTGTGTGTATATATATATATATATATATACACAGTATATATAAATATATACACGCATGTGTTTTTACTCAGCATCTTTAAACATCTTTAAACCATATTTGGTCCCAGTAAGGCTTGTACTCACCCAGTCTTTGCGGTCCATCTGCCCCAGAGGGTCCAGGGAGAGAGGACAGAGGGCATGAACGGAGGTAACCCCCCTCTGCACCACTGGGGCCTGAATGCTCCTCTGGACCTGCAACAGCTGCAGCCTGACCACCAGCACTGCTCCTCGCTGGGAGAGCTGAAGGACGCAAATACCAGGCACATACTGATGTTAGAGGTATATTTGGCTGAGAGGAAGAGACGGTGACTGTGTTTCTCTCTTTCTTCTACAGATCTACTCTCATCCTACCTGGTGGAGGGAGGTAGCCATGAAACAACACACTTCCACACGATGATCGCTCCAGTTCTTCACAAAGCAGTAAGCGCGGACTAACCATATCAGTGACAAACAAAAACACAAGGCAAGAATTATACATAGATGCAACAAAATGTGTTGATATATGAGATATATCTAATCCAATTATGCCATACCTAATGGTGTAATACCATAAAACTCAGCTTCATGTCGCAGGATACTTATGTTAACTCCCCTATCAGAGAAAGCAGGAATATTACATGCATAAAATACTATACAGATACTATATATTTCTGGGATATGAAATGGATAACAAATAGGCATATCATATCTCACCTCATGTCTAATTCTTTAGTTCGAAGGAAGTTTAAAATGGGTGCAAATGCTGTTGGGTCTCTATCAATAAATATCTAGTAGAAAAAAAAATCTTATTCAGAGTTGGAAAACATTTCTAATTTTATTGCAAAAAACTTTTAAATGATTTTTATCAAACATTTTAGCATTCTTTAAGTATTTTCTTGTTGTTATTGTTTGTTTTTCTTAATTTTTATACACAATTACAGGTATAAATGGAACTTAGGAAAACTTTTTATTGCTAATTAAATAATACATGTTTCTACTCACGGCTCCAGTTTCATCCCGTCAGCGTTGATATTCTCCCACTAAGTAAACTGGGCAGGAAAAACACATTTATACAAAGCTATGCAATGTCAATAATGTAATGACTACATTAGTTTAATTATTCAACAAGAATGGATAGAGCTTTAGCAAATTTGCATACAAAGAGAATATCTGGTGTGATAATTCTGGGAGATTTATTAAAGGGTTTATATCAAACAAATCAAATTTTACCTTTAACTTTTCAGATTGATATAACTTAGCCCATGTAAACTATAGAACTCAACTTTCTCCCAGTTCAAAAAAATAACAAGGCGCTTCTTCAAACATCTTACCTTGAGAAGAAGGAGTCAGGAATCCATGTCAGAGTCTGCCTTGATGTGCTAAATCTGAAATCATGTAGATACGATTTATGATTACTTCTAATTTCTCTTTCACTTCATGAGCTTGAATGATCTAATATGCAGTTTACAGTTATTGTTTCAACAGTAAAACAAATCGAAATAATAGTGGTCACCTAAAACGTTTAATTGTAATTGATTTATTATTATTTTTACAAAATACAATTGTATATAGCACTAATAATTTAAATTGAAACACTGTATTTTAGGGGAAATTGTGGCATCTTCTTAGAAGTTTTTGTTTTGTTTCTTTTTCTTTTTTTTTCGTTTCTTTTTTTTCTTTAATTATGATGATATTTTAGGATTTTGGGATATATCATGATATAGTTTAGGACGAGGGATGAAGGAACTGTATTGTCTTGGTCCCGTTATGTAACGTAATATTATTATTCATGGCCCTGTTCAAGACGTGTAGTAGACTGAGTTCAAAATCATGTGCTTTGTAGTTTAAGACATGGTTGTTACCGTTACATATTAGCTCTCATCATATCAAAGTCTATAGCCGCTGCATCTCAAATAAAACTGTTTTGACTCCGAGTTAATGTAAAGAAGTCATGACGTCAGCGTACCTCATTCCTCCGACATTCAGCTGGATGATGTCACCCATTCCAGATGTTGAACTGTTCCCAATTCCAGCCATTCTCTAATTCCGAGGAAAAATGCACGCGATCTGAATATCCAGTTTGAGCATCGATCCAGCTGTAGTCCTCACGATTCTCTTTATTCTTCCTCACGAGCCAGCGAACCCATAAATTACGCGTCACAAGATCGGCGTATGAGACGGAGCTGTTCGTACACAGTGTTTTCCATATTCAGAGTTTTAATAAACAACTCAAAACATGGCCTTCAATAATCAAAGGCCCCTTTCTGTAACCCGTGGGACTTGGGATAGCTACGCTCAGTGTTGTGGGCGCCATAGAGCGATGCTAGAACGCTGTGGACTCATGAGAGCGTCAGCCAATCGGATAGCGTCATTCCTGACACAGGACGCAGACCCCGCCCAGTGTGTTTTGGAAGTGTATCTTGAGCAGTCCTTGAGGCTGGACTTCTCACATCTATAGTCTTAAAGGTGTACTCAATATTTTTTTATTGCTAATTAAATACGTTTTTACAAATGAAAAAAGAAACGATAAGCACTTTTATTAAAACATCAATTAAAAAGATTTTTACTCTAAAATGTACTCTTACACTCACGCCAGTATTCTAGATAAAACTGTTTTATTCAAAATTAGTGCCACGATTCCCTCAAGAGTAAAAAAAAAGCCACTAAATGTTTACTTAGTAATTTCAGCCAATGCGCTTTAAGAATCATAAACAACATGTCTGCCCCCCTGAGGCGACTCGCCCCATGTTAAATAGAACAGATATTTTCAGGTTACGGGGATGACTGTCTTCATGTGTTAAGGTCTTCACCTAGTGAATGAACATGAAACATTTTTCATAAATAGGCCTAGCCTATAAATTATTTTTTTAAAGGTAGAATGTCTTTTTTGAGGAACAAATTGATATAATTGTACACTACAAATGAAGTATGCTACATAGTGTGCACTACAAAAATCGATTGCTAAGTGTGTATTACAAAGCTTGTATGCTTAGATTGCATTTTTACAGTAAAATTGACAGAAAATGTGCGCACACACAGTCACAAGTATTGACTGAAACATTTTATTGCAGAAAATGGTGTTATTCAGGATTAAGGCATACGTCTTTCCTCATTTTCTTCATAATTTATCACCCTGTTTCAAGAACACTGCATTGACAGTACAGAAGAGCTTTTCTACTCGACCTTGTTCAAAAAAGCAGGAATCATTTGTTTTTTCATAGGTTTCACTAAACCCTTATGACATAATTTCACAACCAAATATCATTATGGATTTATTATTTCCTTTGAGTTTTTTATGCTTTAATCCACATCTGTATCTGTCACAGCTTTAGCCTCTTTATTATTTGATTGGCTTAAAGTCCAAGTAATAAACAGCATTGTCATCACAGAAACTTTCAAGCCTGCTTAAAGTTGCTGGACCTCTCAGGTTATGAAGGTGACATGAAAGGTGAAGAGCATGTAAATGTAACAAGTGACTTATCAGGGCTGATGCAAATCAGATTCTGGCCAAGAATTGCCATAAAATTCAAATTTGGAAGTATTCTAATTACTTTTAGTACACTAGTACACACAAATAACCATGCAGATCATTTCTGGGAAGCAAGCTGTGGTATAAATAGAAGGAATGAACAAATACTGAGATTGGAATGCTTTACACTTCAGTTGTGAACAGTTTTTTTTTTTTAAATAAAATTTTTTTGTAGTAAACAAAAAATATGTTAATGTACAAATATTATGGTCATAATAAAAGAATAGAAAGCTGTATTCATACAGATGACTACACAAACATAACAAAAAAGTAATGCAAAAGACATGGTTAAGCCACTGGAATCTGGTCATATCCAAAATATTACCTTAACTGCATATAAATAGCAAGAATAGGAAATGTCAAGTGCATGGAGTGTCACTAAGCCACAGTAATAATATTGTTGTTTTCTTCAGTAATATAAATGTGTGTTGATAAGCTGCACTCATTTGAAATTAGCATAGTCAGAGTAGATGTCAACAAAGTCTTGCACAACTCTGTAGCAGTAGTCATATTGTTCCTGAAAAGACAAATGAAAATACGTTACATCATAATTCAAACAGTCAAAAACGATTTGTTCTATTATTTTATCATAATACTATTTTCCCTATTGTAATATAGTGAAGCCATCAGATCTAAAAATAAGTCCATACTCGTAATATATTAGATCTATCTGAATTATGTATAGTGATTTGCATTCTTACCACAGTTTGGACCATATGTGGTCTCTGAGTGCGTAAACTCTTCACTGTCTGAAATACATCCAGTAACCCTTCGGCTTTGACCCGCTCTAAGATGTTACTGAGGGCAATGAAGGTTCCGGTCCGAACCAGCACCAGCACTGATGTCATGAACAAAAATACTCACTTTTATGATTGGTTTTACGGGCTTACACACACATATACGTAGTTACGAATCGTACTTATTGTTCAAAAGCAAACTTGTTTGTATAAAGTGTGTTTCTGTGTGTGTGGGGGGTAAACTCTACTGTATGTTATGGGGACCAAATGTCCTCTCGAGGATAGTAATACTAAAAATCGTTGACATTTTTTTGGTTAAATAGCTTATAAATCATACTCAATGTTTTAAAAATGTAAAATGCATAAAGTTTTCTGTAAGGGTTGTGTTTACGGTTAGGGGATAGAATGTACAATTTTTACATTATAAAAATAATTATGTCTATGGAAAGTCCTCATAAAACATAAGAAGAACATGAGAGAGAGATAAAGAGTGTGTGTACCTGCAGTGCACCACTATCGAGGTTGTTTCCAGATTGCTGTTGTTGTTTTTGCACTGCAGCAATTATGTCAATCATTCCCCTTCCGTCTGACAGGATTCCAATCTCTGGCCAACCATGGAAATGGAACTGTCTTACTAGACGTTTCTGCTTCTCCTGCAAACAGCCCAATTCAGCCTTAGCATGGTCAACAAATTTAGCACAATAAAGGAAGCTCCTAATGTAATTGAAGCGTATGATGGTCCATAAAATGGTCAAATTCACTGTGTGTTTAACTCACTGATGCATATGACAGCAGCATGTCTCGAATGCTGAAAGTCTCACAAAGTGTGTCTCTCTTCAGCTCCAGTACATACTCTCCAAATGAAACGCTGCCCTCTGCTGGCCAGTAATGTACACACTTCTCCTGGAGAGAGAGTTGTTGGAAAGGAAGTGAATGCATGAATGCTTCAGACATGAAAGAGTAACTGCACCATTTATTTACATTGATTCATATATAAATATAAAACAAGTTCAAATATAAACCATTAAACTGTACCTGTTCTCTCTCTTCAGCTCAGTCAGCATGACAAGAGAGTGGCACTTCCTTTCCCATACCATGCGCCAAAAGTCCTGCACAGTGTGAGCCAAAGGTGCCTGAGTTGCTATAAAGTAATCCTTTTGCCTATAACCCTGCAATGGTAAAGCATAGTGTTATGGGTACATTTGACAATGTTTTTAATAGGGCTGTCAAACGATTAATCGCGATTAATCGCATTTAGAATAAAAGTTTGTGTTTACATAATATATGTGAGTGCACCGTGTATAATTATTTTGTATATATATAAATACACACACATGCATGTATATTTAAGAAAAAAAATATTTATCTATAAAATATTTATATATAATATAAATTATATATACAGCTATGGAAAACATTAAGAGACCACTGCCAAATCAGCAGCTGCTCTGGATTTATTATTTATAATATAAATAATAAATCCAGAGCAACTGCTGATTTGGCAGTGGTCTCTAATTTTTTCCATAGCTGTATAATCTATATACAGCATATACATGAAAATATTTCTTAAATATATACAAGCATGTGTGTGTATTTATATATATATATATATATATATATATATATATATATATATATATATATATATATATATCAATTATACACAAATTATACACAGTGCACCCACATATATTATGTAAACACAAACTTTTATTTTGGATGCGATTAATCATCAATTAATCGTTTGACAGCCCTAGTTTTTAATGATCTTAAATATATTTATTAAAGTGCATGCAAAACAAGAACTGAACAAATAGCCTATATGTATGCAAAATTACTATTATTTTAATTCTACATAGTAAATCTACATAGCTTTTAATAGATGCACACTAGTTATGCAGTAGATGCCAGATTTGCACACTACTCTGCATTTGATATTGGCCATGCATAATATATTTGTAGTGCATATCAAGTAATTTCATACTCTAATAATATATACTTACATCTATGAAAGATGCATTAATGTAGTCTGTGAATTCCTGCCCTCTTTTCATTGATAAAATGACCCTGTTGAAGTCATCTGGTAAAAAAAACAACAAGATAATGATTAAAAGAAAGAAAGAAAGAAAGAAAGAAAGAAAGAAAGAAAGAAAGAAAGAAAGAAAGAAAGAAAGAAAGAAAGAAAGAAAGAAAGAAAGAAAGAAAGAAGAAAGAAAGAAAGAAGAAGAAAGAAAGAAAGAAAGAAAGAAAGAAAGAAAGAAAGAAAGAAAGAAAGAAAGAAAGAAAGAAAGAAAGAAAGAAAGAAAGAAAGAAAGAAAGAAAGAAAGAAAGAAAGAAAGAAAGAAAGAAAGAAAGAAAGAAAGAAAGAAAGAAAGAAAGAAAGAAAGAAAGTGATAATTTGTGTATAGTTTCTCACATGGGATGATCTGCAGTACTCTGTTCTTTCTCATGTTAGCAGGCAGATTTTCCGGTTCTCATGTTCTCCTTCATTATGCGGACATTAGTCAGTTTCTGAGGAGATTCCAAATAAAAAGACAAGTTAGAAAGAACACACTGTTCTTTCGAAGCTATTCACCTTTGTCAATGTTTATAATAACTCATAAGATCTTTCTGTACTCTTGCTTTGCAAACCCTTGAACTGATGTGCTTCTTACTCTGAATTCTTCCTCTAGACCCACTCTGGTCCATGGGTGTGTGTGTGTTGTGGAGTTTGTTGAGATGACCCTCCAGTGAAGCGATGTCTAGCTCAGTGTCACCGAACAGGTAATGCTCCAAAAGTGCCTGGTAAATGAACGAATACTGCATCTGTGGGCGATAGAGAGGAGTATCAGTGGCCAATCACTGCTGAAATGATGAGTCAAAAACAGCAGAAAGTCCTTTACATCTGTTTGAATGAGCTGACAGCGCTGCTTTCTTATTCTGGACACAAAGCCAAACACATCCAACCTCCCTTCAGCGTGCATCATATCCATCATTGCATCAATCACAGTGAACGTCCCAGTCCTGCCAACCCCAGCACTACACAGAGAGAAAATGAGTCGTGAGATGTAAAGTAGGGCATGGAATGAGGGATAATGAGATAATTGTAGTCAAAACTGCACGGCCTTTTCATTTGTATTAATATCTTGAGATAGATAATTATCTCAGTTAAATTAAATGTGGAATCAATTGCGTGAATATTGCCGGTTCTTGCTGTATAGTGTTTTAGACCAGAAAAAGTTACGGTTTGTCATTTCACTGCAAAAAGGGCCTTTTCACACATGAGAAAGTCTGTTCTGTTCTGGCTGAGGTGTTAACAATCCCACATTAACAGCTGAGCCTCTAGAAATTTGCGTTCCTGGTTGTTTCTACATACTTTGCATTTACGACTGTTTGTTTTAGTTGAAATGTTCAGGGTATTAAATGTGTTTTGCCCAATCAATAGTACTGAAATACACCCCAATATAGTACAACATTAATTTTCTCCATATGGAATTTATTTTATTGAATTATTGAATTTAGGTAGAGCTGCAGAGTGCTCTGAGGTTTTTAATTAATGGTACATGTTTTTGTTGAAGCTATCAGTTTACATTATTTAACTTTTTAACAGTTTAACAGCAGAATTTCTGGATTCTGATTCTGGAATAAACCCTCCACCAATCAGAGAGTCCCATGAAGCACTGCAAATAACGTAATTGAGATGGTCTGCTTACTATTTGTATATATTTATATTAATATATAGTATAATCATTTAATATTTTTAATTTAATTAAATCTTCGACTTGAAGCAGTGCTATGCAGGCCGTTCAAGGTATGACATTAAATTACTGCGATTAGAGAGCAGAGGGCTCCTTATCTTATGTTTTTTTTTTTTTGTTTGTTTGTTTTTTTTCATCATTAAAGCCATTAAGTACACTGTCTTTTTAAATTTCCCAGCGAAAAAGACAGAATCTGATTTTTCAGAATCTGATTTTGAACTAATTTTTTAATTTTGATAAAAAAATTATCAATGTGCTGGTTGATTATGTTCATGGCTTATAACGCTTTAAAAAATACTTTTAAATTCCGTATGGAAAAAAAAATCAGAAACCAATGGCACTGAAAAAGTGGGGGAATTGTTGCATCAATCTGGGTGCGTTTCCCGTACAACGACGTAGTTCGCTGATTCACTATCATAGTACGATGCATCGTTGGAAAAATCAACTAGCTAGTCACGACTGTTTCCCGAAACCCACTGTCGCAAAGTATCGTTCAACCACGTTGGTTTCGCATGTGGTGGTGGAGTAATAACTACTTTTAATGAAACTGTTTGAGATCCAATTAACGCTAGATTTGTTTTATATAAATTACAGACATGTCATCTGAGGACTATTTCTAATTGTTCTCAGTTGTTTTTCTTTATTACAAGACTCAATATTTGTCTCGTTCTTACATAGTAGAGCGAGTTTCGCACATGCGTCTCTAACCACAGGTTGAGAGCTGTCGTTCAAACCACCCAACTTTGCGATGCTGTTTGCGAATGTTCGTTGGAACGAATGATTTCGGGAAACACCGACTCGTTGAACTATGCTGATAACGACGGAACTTGCAACCATAGTTGGCTAACGAGTTACGATGCTTTCGGGAAATGCACCCCTGATTGATTGTAGTTTGTAACACATTTTAATACATTCCTTTTCTTAAGTCTATCCGCATATATTTTAAGAATAGCCCACAGTCTTACCTACAGTGCACTATGATTGGTCCAGCATGGGGAGGGTTGACACTCTTGACTTTCTTGAGGAACTTTAGCATGCCAATAGGGGAGAGGGGTACACCAAAATCAGGCCAGCTGGTGAAGTGCAGCTGAGTGACCAACCTTGGAGGTCTGCAACCATCAGCAGCATGCTGCAAAATCACACCAGCTTGCATTCAAATAACTTACAAATAGCATGAAGTCAAATAGCAAACAGTCAGTTGTGGCATACTGATTCCACAAGAGTACTAGTACACACATTCTTTTAACATGCCATTTAGTAGCTCAGAATATTTGACATTCTGGGCTACTAAATGGCACGTCAAAAGAATTTGTGTACTAGTGTATGAGCATTTGGATAATGATGGTGTAGTGTTTCTGAGAGAAATGGCCACTCACGTGCTGCACACAGAACTTCCTGATCGTGTAGTCCACCAACACTGTGACATCTTCCATTGCCACCCTCACACAGCCGTAGATCCAGCAGCCCTGCTCAGGCCAGTACTGATAGCATTTTTCCTGCATTTCACACATACAAACCACAGATGTTTGCAAAATATTGGGCAACAATAGACATGTTTTGAATTTCTTTGTTATATGGACCCTTTTTATATGAGTTCTTCTTGTTAAACTCTCATAAAGTCTGTCTGGTGTGACTTTGTGATATCTTCTCTTACCTCTTTTCTCTCTCTTGTGTTGGTCAACATGACTATAGTGGTAGATTTCTGCTCCCAAACCATTCTCCAGAAATCTCCCACTGTCTCTAGTTTTGGGCCTAAATATAAGATATTGAAATTCAAAAGGGAGATTACATTAAATCGATTAAATGACCTGGTAATTTTTTGTAATTACAACTGGTAATAGGGTGAAAAATTGCATACCTTGAGCTGCAATAAATTTGTTTTTTTCTCTGTAACCCTATGGGAAAGGTAAACTAATTAAATTAATTGAGACCAAAAAAAAATATTTTAATATACTATAGGTCAAGATATAAGCACCATATCAATATTTTATATACTAAAAGTAGATTACAGGTTCCATTTATTGAATTAGGACCAACAATATTATTTCAAAAACACTGAGAAAGTACTCACATCTATATAAGAGGCATTTATGTAATCTGAGCCCATATATCCATCTATATGTGAAAGTAGCACTCTTGAGTGGTCATCTGTGAAGGACATATACAGATGTGTTTTATTAAACCCTAGGACAAACTTTCTCCATCCAAATCCTAACAGTTACTTTGTGTTACTTGACTCAAAACAAGCTCTTCGACAGTGTTATGAAAATTTGCAAGTGTGTCTATGAAAGAGAGAGGGACACTTACAGGGCAGAATATTGGGATATCTGTTCTTCTCTCTGTTCTCATCTCTGCTTGCCTCTTCAAAGGTACCACAGCCAAAACCGCAAGGCAAAGACTGTAAAAGAAAAGCAGCGGAAGAAGAAACAATACACAAGTGTAAGTAAACTATATGTGCATGTGGAGAATGATAAAGTCTGTGTGTGTCTAAGATCTTACATTAAATTCCTCTCTAAACAGTTTGCCATCATCTGCCATGCGTAGGCGAAACTCTTCCTCCAGGGAGTCCAGTGGAATGGGAAAATAACGCTTTGATGGAGAGGGTGATCTGGGAAGAAGCACCACTGTTTGTTCTGAAAGAGAGAGAGAAGAAGACAAATATACAGGGTGAAAGAGAGACATTTTCTTTATGTTACTGTTTTATATCTCTCAAGTCAAAGCAGACGCCAAGTTCTAAAAATGGTGTTCTAAAAATATAGGCTTAATACACAGAATAAATTGGCAACCAAAAAAATCAGACAGATCAAAACTTACCTTGATCTTCCAAAAAGCCATTTGGCATCTTCTTGTCAACCGACGCGACAAGATCCTTCCTTTGCTCTCTAAACCTGAGACATTTTGCAGTAAGACATTTACAGAAAGATTTTATTTTAAAAAAAAATTTAAAAATGGCTGAAAGTTCACAATACACACCAAAATCTAAAGTTCTTTCTCATGGGAGATTGTTTGGTTCTCTGATTCCTCAGAGCAGCTGAGAGAGAATGACTTGCTGACACACCATCACAACTGCTTTCACATTTCACTACACACGCAGCTGCTGCTGGAGCAACTCGACAGGGTCATAAACACACACGCACAATTAAAAGTGAAATGTTTTTGTTTTCTACTTGTCTCCCGCGACTGAAAAGATAGCGACGAGTCAACTATAATAATGCCATTTGCAGCCTGATTAGTGTAAACACTGTGGCTGTATGATCTTTCAAAACATTTCTCTGTTTGTTTGATCTCAACCAATGATGTGAGTTTGGGGGCGGGGCTATCTGTTGGACCAACTAATGCCAGACAGGGAGAAAACTGATAATTATTTTTGCAATAGAGTGCCAAAGTTACAACATCCTTCTGTAGGCCAAAACGCAGAAGTGAGTTAGCATTCTAGCACTCCCGGTTCCCTCGCTCTAAAGTCTATGGTGTTTTTAAATGGGTTTTTGCTAATTGGCCTGAAATAAGGTCTGTGGTGAACAAAGCCTCTAAATATTTTCACATTTTGATCTATGACATAGAACAGACAGTTATAACCTGCTTTTGTTTTTTTTTTAAACTTTATTGTGTCTGCTTGTGTTTTTAAAAACATAATATAGGCTTCAAAATGTATACATTTTGGATTAACTTGTAAAGATTATCTTGATAGACAAAACGTGTAAGGGTCAACTCTTTGCTGAACACAGATCTTATTTTCCTAGCTTCCGAGTTGTCCTACAAAGTGACGTCATCACTTTAGCACTCTATTCTGTTTGGAGGGCTAGAAATATACACTTCACCTTTAAATAATAGTGTGAGTAAAAATAATATAATATATAATAATTTTATAATATAATAATTTTTCATTAGCCTGGATGCCAGCCCGAACTCCGCCCACAACATTTTTTGGACGGGAAGTTTTCATTAGAATATGAGTATGACGAAGTCAGGCTAATTTTTCATATAAAATAATATATAACATATTTTAATGTTACATTTTTATTCATCATATATATATATCAAAATATTCAAGATTGAGGGTATTACAGTTACAGTATTTGCACGATATTTGCAAATATGTTTGCAATGTTGGAGATAAATTTATGTTAATATAGAGTAGTCAACATTTGAAGTGGATCAAAACCTTTCATCAAAGTTATTCATGAATTTTGAACAATACGGGTCCGTTCTTGTCTTAGGACAATTTTGATGTACTTTTTTTTACCCACTACAAATGTTTACGACTGTATAGTATACTACCATTTAAAAGTGTGGGGCTGGTCAGATTTTTTTATGTTCGTATGCTCACCACCTGTATTTATTTGATCAAAAATATAGTAAAAAAAATTAATTTTGTGAAATATTTACATTTAAAAGAACTGTTTTTGATTTTTATGTATTTTATAATGTAATTTATTGTTGTGATGGCAAAGCTGAATTTCTTCAGTCACGTGATCCTTCAGAAATCATTTTAATATGCTGATTGGCTGTTTAAGAAACGTTTCTTAACATTATTAATGTTGAAAACAGTTGTGCTGCGTAATATTTTGTGTATTTATTCAAAATTCTTTAATGATTAGAAACTTCAAAGGAATAGCATATATTTGAAATATAAATATTTTGTAACATTATAAATGTCTTTTACTGTAGCTTTTAAATGTTAAAAGTCCTGTCTTTATAAGTATTAATTTCCTACAAAAAAATAATCTTACTGGCCCCAAACTTTTGAACAGTAGTGTATACTATAGGATAGGTTTGGAAGTATGCACTGTAAAAATGAATGCGCTTTATCTAATAAAAAAAATTGTGGCAACAGATTACAAGCAATATTATTAATTAAATTTAAGAATAGAATTGAGTAATAATTAATCAAATTAATTCCTTAAAAGTTAACCATTTAAAATGAGTAAAACTTCCCCCCAAAAAAGTATGTTTCAGTCACCATTATGGTGATCGGTATTTGTTTTAGGTTTGTTGTAAAATTAGGGGTTTCTCCTTCAGTGATTCTGCTTGTTAACATCAGGTGTCTTTAATGTTGGCAATATAAAATAAAGATAATGTAAAATAATTAATCTTTGACGTCTGTCTGTTATTCAGATATTTTTGTTTAATTTTGTTTAAACTTTACTCATTTTAAATGATTCTTAAGGAATAATTTAATTATTACTCAGTTCTAATTTGTTTAATTTATTAATAATATTGCTTGTGATCTGTTACCACAATTTTATTGATTAGATAAAGCATATTCATTTTTACAGTGAGAAGACTAGAGCTTAGTACAGTAGGGGTCAAGTAAAGAGCTGTTCACTCATATAGATTTCATTGTATCTCTGCACATACTCTATAATGTGTTTGATTTTTTTCTTTTTTTTTAAAGAAAGTTTTTGGGGAGTGTGTACTTTCCTACCTCAAAATGTAGGCGATGAGAAGAATAAAGATGACAAGAAGGAGAGAGGTGACGAGGCCCGAGGCTAAGACATGTGGGCCCTGAGGCGCTGGAGATTCTGAACAGGGAAAAAGAAAGACAACTGAGTCAGGTAAGATTTCCATAGGCTTTTAAGACTAACTTTTCCATAGGCTAATATCTGCAGACTTGTTTTAAGAAGGAAAAGGACTTATACTGGATAAAATGTGTAAAAAAAACAATTACTCTAATTGGCAGCAGAAAACATTTTCATATTTTAAAACGTGAAGCTTTCCAATTCCAAGCATTCCAATTCTATGTGTACAGATGTGGGGCGTGGGCCTGTTTATAAATCATTTTGAGTAAAAATAAATCAATAACATCTGGATATGATATACCTGTTGTCAGGTTTCCATGAGAGGAACTGTTTGAAATGAGAGCTGCTAGAAACAGGACCATCATGGCTACACATAAAGAGAGAAAACAACAAACAATCAAAAATATTTGTGAAAGTTCGGTAATAAAATTAAAATGTACATTTCAGAACAATTCTGCAGAACTGACATAATCTCAAACCGCAAAAGCTTCACAAGAGATTAACCTATATTAAAACCATCAATCTTCTTCTCATGCATTCAGTGAGAATATTCCCTCTACATGAGCAAATCTAAAATTTATTTCAATTAATGGTCCAGAGAGTAACGGGCTCTAGGGATACGGCACCATCTAAATACATGCAGCAGCAACTGAAACTAGAAAAATGAAACTAGGACAAGTCTTTTTACCCCAGATATTATCTTTTATATCTATAAAAGGTGTGTAGAAATGCATGTCACAAATGTGCATTTCTATAATGTGATTCAAAAGACAACATTTAAAATATGATTTGTAAAAATGTAAATCAGAATATCCATGCAGAAATAAGTGGTGTTTGGTTAAAGTATTGCGTTTTTAAGAGGGTGGGAATTAGAGAACTCTGCATTTATAGATGTCCAACCTGTGAGAAACCCCCCAGACAGCAAATCTGTCACATAACCTGTATGCCTGATCCCCTGTGACATTTTCAGAGAGATTTTACAGATATTAATCCCTTCAAAAGCATGTCACTGAGAAAATCTACCTGCCTCCAAACGTCTATGAACTCAATCTAGAGATTAGAAAAGACAAGATGAAGGATTAATGCAGCCTTACACAAACGTGTACTCACAAAAGTGAAATATGTCTCACACCAAGAAGCCAACGTCTCAGTCCATAGCTTTCAGAGAGAAGACATTAATTATTATGATACTTTTCCAGAGGGTCTCCAGGAGTCATGATATCTGTGAAGGCACTCCTGTCCTTCAATAATGCATGAGGGCAGGTTTTTTCATTGTCCTTTCTGGGTGGACTATCCTTAGATAGTCACTGCCTGCAAAGAACAAGGGATGAGGATACATTAGGAGAGGGAATTGTCTTTGTTTTTTAAACCTCATAAAATGTGTAGGACGTGCACAGAGGCAGAGGGAGTTGTGGATGGAGGGAGAGAGAAACAAAAAGTACCTTAAATCTGTCCTCATTGTGCTAGTTGATTTGTCAGCCCAAAACCCCATTGAGAAGATCTGCTTTTACTAAAAAGCATTATTTTGAAGTCAAGAATGGCTAACTTTATCCATTTACCTTATTTCTAAAGTCTATTGCTTTCAACCAGTGATGCTGTAATGCAGCATTTATCTTCAGTCTCTGCAGCAGCTGTAAATAACCATTTCATACATATTCATAACACAGTAATGTCAAGGATGAGAATGGGCCCACCCATAAGAATTTTAGCAATAACCCTAGTCATAACTGTGTAAAACTGGGTCAGTCACTGTTGGTCATCTCAGCACCCTGGTTGAAAGCAAATCAAATCAAGAACATTGTCAATCAAAACCAATTGACGGTTATTAAGGCTGTAACTGCACTAGAGACTTTATTTTTGCATGTACCATTATTGCGACACATGACAATAGCCATTTATTACATGCGTATGTTAAATTAAGGGTAATTTATATATATATATATATATATATATATATCTGGTTACAGTCATTACTTTATCTTTTCCATTCAATACACTTTCACTCATTTATGGATGGCCATATTTTAATTTCACAAAAGCATATGTAAAGTCACATGGTAAATTTGATGAGAAGATGAATGAATTGTTAAATAGAATATAAGCATACCATCGAACCATATTTTGTTTATTTTTTCCCCTCTAAGAGCTGATTGTGAATTACACTGCTCAGTCAATACAGAGGCTTCCACACAGCCGAGGTAGTCAGGAAGCTCAGTCAATGACAAATTCTCGTGAAAAAAATCATGCTAAAAGAGTCAAATGAGTCACCAGAAAGGCGAAACAACTTACTTACACAATACAAGGAACAAGCAACAACTCAAGCAGTAAAATCTGATCTGACTGTCAGTACAAGCTGTGACCTTGAGAAGTGCATGTTGCTGCACTATGCAAATCGTTCATATGGAAAATGAATGCATATTGTTGGTGCAATAGTTTTAATACCGATAAATATGAGAGAGCACCACTGACGAATTAAAGAAGTAGCTGTAACATTAAAACATAAAAAACAAACTATATCATTGCCTCTGTGATTTGTTTTACATAATTTACACATTTCCCCAAAACTTACTTTACAGAGGTAAACAGAACACTTTTTTTTAATCTAACTATGCAATAAGCTTCTCATCATCCACTAAACACAGAACCTTTAAATACAAAACAGGAAAAGATTTTAGCTTTCAAATCCAATAGGCTTCCTGTGTTAATGGGGGTCTTCGATCTACAGCCAGGATGTTGCCTCCCTTTAACTAATTGTTGCTCTCTGCTTTTCAAGACATTACGAAATAACATCATACTAAATACAAATAACATCATATTAGAATAGTGTTTACCATTTTTCCACCACTGTTATATATTATAAAGGCTAAGAAGAAGAGTGTCTTAGCATTTGGCATTGAGCCATAGCCTATACAGTACTGTCTTATAGTAGCCTGTGTTTGTCACCTAAAGGAGTAGTTCACTTTAAAAAAAAACTTTTGCTGGTAATTTACTCACCCCCATGTCATCCAAGATGTCCATGTCTTTCTTTCTTCAGTCGAAAAGAAATTAAGGTTTTTGATGAAAACATTACAGGATTTTCTCCATATAATGGACTTCATTGGGAACCAAACAGTTCAAGAGCCAAATGACAGTTTCAGTGCAGCTTCAAAGGGCTTTAAACGATTCCAGATGATGAATAAGGGTCTTATCTAGTGAAACGATCGGCCATTTAAAAAATAAACTGACTCATGACTCGAAGGGTCCTAGATAAGAACCTTAATCGTCATCTGGTGTCGTTTAAAGCCCTTTGAAGCTGCACTGAAACTCTCATTTGGACTTTGAACCTTTTGGTTCCCAATAAAGTCCATTATATGGAGAAAATCCTGGAATGTTTTCATCAAAAACCTTAAATTCTTTTTCAACTGAAGAAAGAAAGACATGGATATTTAGGATGACATGGGGGTGAGTAAATTATCAGCAAAAGTTTTTTTTTAAAGGTAAACTACTCATTTAAGATTTAATAACATGAAATTTTGGCAAAATGGCAGAAAAAAACTAAGTGCCCACATAGCCACAGTAAACGTTATAATCTTTAAGTTGATGAAAACTTAATGCGTTGCACTTACTGCCTCCGATGCGGCTGTTCTAATGACGGACAAAACACGTATGTCCAAAATTATGTATGTCCAAAAACACGTATGTCCGTGATTCGCTGGTAAAAAAAAAATAATAAATAAAAATATATAATAATTCCATTTGAACTTGACTTATATAGTTATTTTATTTTAATTTCCTGAACAGTAGCGTTACATATGCTACTTACCCCAAAAATCAATATGTTCATTTTTATTTCTGACATTCATTTATCAGTTCTCTAGCAAAAACTATATAGATTTTCAGTGGAATGAGATAATTGTAGGTCCAAATAACCATGTTCTCGGGAAGCAGATGGATGGAGGGGGTAGCCGTAGCAGCGTAGAGAGATGCTGACCAGCACACAGAAGGCTGACACCGCACTATGACTGACCTCTATGGCAGAATCTGACTGACAGTGTTTATTTTCAATTTTGAGAGAGATGCAGAACAAATGCAAATGCTCATGCATAGTAAAAAATCTTTTTCACAAGTAATGAGCTTCTTCTACTAATAATTTATGTGCATTGCATTACCAGCTTTTGACTTAAGTTATATTCTATAAATTATCTATCTAAAATTCACTTAATCTTCACAGATGAGGTTCACCCCATCAGTAACTAACAACTCCTAAACTGACATAGACTGAAAATCCATAATCTTGGCTGAATCTCTAGAAGCAAAATGATTTGTAACAATTTCATATTACTCCCATCCCGATCCCATGCAATCGAATGTCCTATAATTAGATTAAATCGATGAGAGACCTGAAACATAATAACTTCAGTGGAAAAGGTCAAAGGCTTTTGTTTCTTGTGAAATATCTACTATCTGAGTTTACATTATGGAACCCTAACAGACAATAATCAGACTCCAGGAAGTCTTTTAAATCTGCTATTTCATATATGTTGACCTCTTGGCCTTGGCAAGTGTGAGGGTGTTAAACTCAAAGTGTTTACGAACATCTTAAGCTTTCAGATTAGAGTGCTGTGCATAAGTAATTATGAAATTAATCTTCATGTAAGCACATGTTGCATTAATCCTGCCAGCCGTGCTCTACCTTTATTAGAAACAAGGTCACATCACAACGATTGTTATACATTACTTGACTATCAAGAAAATGTATCTGTAAATAATCATATATTGCATTTTTTATTTCATTTTTCTATAGACATTTATTTATAGAGATAAAATGATTCAATACACAGTATGATTTATTGAATGTCTATAACAACTTTGTTTTTTTCTCTGAGAGGAAAAAGGGCGGTAAAAGCTAGAAAATATTTAGATGGTAGAGAAATACAGAAAGTTTTGTGACATTTTTTTATAGTGGATGTGAGATTTCCAGGTTTGTTTTGATGCTAAAAAAAGTGAGGAGAAAAGCTTGCTATCATTTGTTGTTGATATCAAAGGCTGTTAAAACTACTGGAATTGGAGAGATAGCTTGTACGTGCCTATTCATTCTATGTTATGTTAATAATATTGCATGCTATTTTTATTTGATCATACCCTTAATAATTACTTCTGATAGTGTTTCCTAATTGATTCTGGTTGATTGAGTCATATATTTGTGACTTGAATAAAACATGTTACCACATCTAAACATCTTTTACAATGGTTATAGCTTCTGGGTCTAGAATGAAGAGGAGTATGCCAATACCAATAGCATCACTTGTCAGGATCACTCTCTCCATCAGCCTCAGGGCAAAATCTATCGGCCTCTTTTTGCAAACATCACATCCACAGGCTCATGACAATTGCCTTACGCAACTTTTGCTGTTCCGTAATATATGCATAAAGGAAAAACCCAAATAGAAGTGACGAAAAGGTCAGTCAACTGTTTTCATCAATATAATATTCGTGTAAACACAGGTGCACATTGATCCAATAATGCAATAACACTACACAGAGCGCTGATATTATCCCTCCCTGTTTAAGCCTTAAAAGGGCAGGAACATAAAATTAATTGAATTGAAAATTAAACATAGAATTAGTTTACTGTTATTTTCCAGCACTTTGACTCCAATGTTTTGTTTCTTCAAAATGTTTTTATTTTCATTTCATTTTTTTAACTTTTCTTTTAATTTTATGAAAATAACATTTAGTAAATATATCAATATTCTGCCATATTACTTTTTATATCAAGATTTTTCTGGGGTATTTTAGTCTCTTGATCCAAGGATTTACGGGGACCCCTTTTCAACACTGTATCCTTACAAAAAAAAAAAAAAAAAAACATTTAAGGGTAAAAACCAACAACATTTTTAACATCATAGGAGTGCAACATTTTTTGGGCATCACCAAAGAGCATCACAGGTTGCGGTATGACAGCTGAAAAAAAATCATGCTGCATGCAAAGTGCTGTCTTAGGCTATTGAGACACAACCCACTGACCCCTGTTCCATAAACAAATCTAAAATGACTAAATCTGCGGTAGCCAAATTGCCCACCGAGTAAACACGCAAAACGTGTTTATTAAACCTCGTGTTTACACGTTATGCGAGTAAGCGACAAAATGGGCGATGGTGAGAGAAAGAATTATTATGAACTCATCAGCATCACGGACGTGATCGAGGCCGTTTTAAAACATGTTACTCTTTACTGTATTACTAATTCGTGCTTCACCGTCGAGCGAATTAAAGCTAACTTACACCAACGATAAATTACGTGAAAACATCTGTCTTAAAAAATGAATACCTGCAATATTACCAGTGTGATGTCCAGCTCCATGTAAAGCCTCGGTAAAATCCAGTGCTCAGTGTTGATGGTTGTAAGGATGCTGAGCAGAATGTCCGTCTGTGGTCCCTCCTCTACTAGCACCGGTACCGTGTGTGTGATGATAATGAAGATGATGATGCTGCGCCGCCGCCGGTGCGTCATTCTCATTTGTGGTGAAGAAAAACCACCCAGTCACATAGCCTACAGTAGGCTACATCATGTAGACTAAAAGTGCAAATAATTTGGATGCTCGCCAGACGGCTAAATATCTGGTTTTAAAAGGCTAATAATAATATAAATGTGTCAGATTTGTAAAAAAATGTGTTTCTAAGAGCTAAAATATAGGCTAGCATACCTATAAATTAAGAAAAAAATATTTGAGCAGAAACAACTGACTTTAAAAATATTCATTTTACAATGTCCGATGTTTTTTTCCCTGCAGGACAATGCTCCAATCAACACAGGCCAATTAAGGTGTGGATGGAGGACCACCAGATCAAGACACTGTCATGGCCACCACAATGTCCAGACCTGAACCCCACTGAAAACCTATGCAATGTAAGCAAGAGGGTCACTAGCCATTAAATGAAGCCAAGCTGCTTGAATTATTATTATTATTTTTTTTATTATTATTATTTTTTTTTCGGCATGAGTGGTAGGAAGTCGCTCAACAGGGACCATGCCAAGACGCATAAAATCTGATTGGAAATCAGGGTTGTAAAAATTGAAAATAATCAAAGATATTTGAAAATGAACAAAGAATTTTGGGTAACGCTTCCTTTTACAGTACAGTACTTACAGTGTATTTACAGTGTACTTACCTAGAAAGTACTGGCTAATATAAGGTAAGTACATGGAACAGGGTTAGGTTTAGGGGTAGATTCAGGGTTAGTACTAGTTATTACCCAGTAATTGTAGTTACTAAAATAAGTACTTAGTATTTACATAGGTAACTGGACTGTAAAAGGAAGCGTTACCGAATTTTGCTTTACTGCTTCAACCCCCTACCACATGGGCCACTACAACAAGGGCGCATTTCCTAAGAGAAAAAGGTGTTGATAGTGATGGAGACCTGTAGGCCAAGATGTGTGAACATCAGGGGTCTAATTAGCACACCTTTGGCTTTAAGTACAGTGGGGGAAGTTGTAATTATCTGATTGTTCAGTTTGAATGTCCCACATTTGGGTTCGTCACATTGTCAAGGGAGGGATAAAAGAAGATTGTAACTGCTGCTCTGACCTCTTCTTTGCTCTGGCCCTTCTTTTCCTTTTAAGTCCCTTTCATGGGGCACTCTTTTTTGACTCCTCTTTTTCTCTCTACAATTTCTTTCTCTCTCTTTCTATCCCCTGGGTAATATTTTACATATATGCTGGGTACGTTTTTATCGTCTCATATTTGTATTGTAACTATTTTATGTGTAACTATTAATCAGATATTGTCAGTAAACCATTTCAATTACAAATTGTGTGCTAGTTGCAATACAATCATCATACTAGCAACACTTTCCCAAATATTTGGCTATTATAACTGTGCTTATTTCTGCTATTAGTATAAGCAGCAATAGACAAGAAATGCAAAGTTTAATAATCTTGCTGATAACGTTTCTTTAGCAGTCCTGCAGCCTGAGCCACTATAGGAATACCACCCTTGCATGGTAATTCAAATATTAATTTCTGAATTTCTATTATCTAATTTCTATTATCTAAGGTGTGAAAACATGCCTTTTTTGTTATTTTGACCAGCTGTCATTTTCTGCAAATAAATGCTCGAAATGACTATTTTTTTATTTGAAATTTGGAAGAAATGTTGTCAGTAGTGTGTAGAATAAATCAAAAATGTTAATTTTACTCAAACAGATACATATAAAAAATAATAAATCCAGAGAAACTGCTAATTTTGCATGGGTCTCTTAATTTTTAATTTTTAAGAACTGTATATCGATAATCATTCTTATTCAATTTTTAAGCATAGCATACACGTAACAACATTATGAATACCATATAGATGATCATGCTGTGACTGAATACTGATTGGAAAAAGCATTGATCCTGTCCTGTTATGTTTGTGCCAGTAGACTTGATTAGCAAATGTGGTGTACTAATGCTGAAGAGTACATCTAACAGAAGAATAGTTTCAAGAAACTAGTCAGAGGCTGACTATGGTATGTAGTTTGTAATTTTACTGTTTGTTTAATTTCAGATCATGTCTCCCTGGTTGCTCTTATGGCCTATTTAATTTCATTATCAAGAGCTAATGAAATATACTGTCAGTTTAGCTGATGCCCCTACACTAACAATATCATAAGGCCTATTTTCATTATCTGTGCATAATTTCCATCTCATTGCTTTCAATCCATATTAAGTTCGAATAGGCCTATTTTTGGTTAATAAATCACAATATTTCAAGCAGGACAGCATGATTAATGTACATAATTCCAATAGAAAAGAGGATTTGTTTTTAACTTTTATTAAATCTCTTCCAATAACAAAACATTCACTGACATAAGCATAATGTCAATTAAGTTTAGAAAAAAGAAATCCAAAGCAAATTACAACATGAATTAAATTAATTTAGAGCGCTTTAAGGCATTCAGCTGATTTAAGGATTGACAGTTTCGTTTTTAAAAGCCACAACACTAGCAATTTTACGAAATCTTTGTGTAAACAAAACATGAGAAAATAGGAATTTGAACGATGTGTTTCACTTCCGCTGCTGTAGATGTCGCTAGCGTCACTTTTCTGTTTAGACCCAAAACATAACGAAGAAGACACACGAGCCTGTCAACAAGAGCTATCTGTCAAAGCAGCAGACATGTCAACAGATCGCCCTCATCCAAACTATAAAAACGTTTACGGTTCAGAATTAATGTGAACTTCCCGGTGGTAAGTTTTGTAGAAGCTCATGTAAAAGCTCATGTAATTAGTTTTCAGCATAGAGTACGCTAACTAGAAACCCTACCCACCTTGTACAGCTAACTCTAAAGCGACTGATTTTTTGTTTTTAGTCTGTGATATGTATTCAGAATAGTACATAGGCCACAAATAAAACACTAACTGTTCTACATAACCGTGTTGAACTCGATGAAGATAGGGAAAAAGGGGAAGTTGTCTCTCTCTTGTGTTGTGTAATTGAGTGCTTGTGGTGTGCTCACTGTTTAGTTAATACAGATGTTTGGATGCGTTTAATACTGCTGCACGAGTCACTTGTTGTGTTAGATTTATAAATGAATATCTGTGTTTCTGAATGCCCAAGTGATTAAAATAAACAATACGAGTATAAAGATGCAGCAGTAACTTCTGTATTACAATCAACAACGCATAAACCTTTTATAATCTGGCCCTATTTTGCTCAGACTTCAGCAGGAGTGGATCACAGATCCACTGGGTGATCATGGCCAACCATCCAGCCCCGCTGCCCTTGAGGGAGTTCTGCCCACTCTACTACCTTCTCAATGCGATCCCTGCTAAAGTCCAGAAAGGTTTCCGTTCGGTACTGGTCTACTTGACCGCTCTGGACAGCAACAATGATTATATAGCCATTGGCAGCAGCATTGGGATGCTGTACCTTTACTGCAGGAGAGTAAGCCAGATGAACAAATACAATTTAGAGGTAAGTCTGCTTAGTGTTTCCTCTCTTTTCTTTTCTGCAGCACTCACCGTTGATCTGATCTAGTAAGGTACTGTTTTCTGCCTCTTATGTTTTAATAGGGCAAATGTGAAGCCATTACTGCAGTAAAGTTGCTGAGTTGTTTCGAATGATCTTGTGGCTGTTGGAACGGCATCAGGCCGGGTTGCTTTCTTTCAGCTTGTGTCACCATTGCCTGGCAGAAATAAACAGGTACAGTTTCATCTCTTATTATTACAGCATTCAAGTAGTAAGGATTTCATTGAATTACTTTCTTGTTGTTCATTTCATGATAATACATGCTTAATTGAAATTATTACATAACATTTTTTTTAGGTCTGTTTAAGGTAGCTGTTTTTTGTCCCTACTTCCAGGAAAACCCATAGACTATTTGTCTAATTTTTAATCTGATTTTTGATGAATGAATCTTATTAGTAAATGGGCCATGGTGTCACATCTTTGTCATCTTGCTGTAGCTGAGAAGGTTTGATGTGGTGGGCTTGCACAAAAGCACAATTACCGCATTAGCCTGGAGTGCTAATGGCATGAAGCTGTTCTCTGGTGATGATAAAGGGAAGGTGGTCTACTCTGCTGTGGACTTGGACCAAGTAAGCTTTTGATAAGTAGTCTATTTCAGATATTTACATATTCAGATATCTGATTTGTTTTACTGTCTAATGGCTTAATTTGTGTGTGTGTGTGTATATGCATTGGTCTTTTAGGGAGTGTGTAATCCAGTGGTCCTCTTCGAAGAGACTTCAGCAATAGTTCAGTTGGAATACAGTCAGAAAGTACTTCTGGTTTCATCCTTTCAGCGCTCAATGCTCTTCTACACGCAAGAGCAGTCGCATCAGCAGCTGGGCACTAAACCACGTAAAAGGCACGACATCTTAAATCCATCTTCACCTCTATCATTATCAGGGTTGCTCCACTCTGAGTTGCTTGATTCTTAATATCTGGCTTGTTTTTACAGCAATGGCAAGTTTGGTGCTTGCTTCCAGCCAGCTCTTTGCAAGCAGAGCGATCCTGGTTATTTGCGCTGCCAGGCCAGGGTTGCGTCTCTGGAGGACTGATGTGCGAGGACGTGTCGGGGAGACTCATGTCTTAAAGCCCCTTTTTAATCAGGATGTACCTCAGTTTGAGCTGTTCCCGCGTTCAGGCCCCATCGGTGGATACAGACCTTCAGAAAGACAGTTAGGAATGGTCAGCTGCTTTCTGAAGGATGGCTGGGTCCTCAGCTGGAACGAATATAGTGTTTATGTTGTGGACTGTACCAATCAGGTATGAATGCACACTTTGAATTTAAATTATATCCATAATTGAAATGTTGCTAATGCAAACATAATTTGTACCGTTGTTTCTCACTTATTTCATTTGCTCATTAAGGTCATCATTGGCGGATTGGAAAGCAGTGGAGATATAGTGTCTGTGTCGTGCACTGAGAATGAAATCTTCATTCTGAAAGGAGATCGGGACATTTTGCGGATCTCAAATTGCCCTGAGGGATTGGTTTCCAACTGTGAGTTGCAGTACTGATGCCATAATGGCAGTTTTAGTCACGCACTTTGCTCCATCAGCAGTATTCCGATATTAAGGAGTAGGAAAAAGCCTCTTTTGCCCTTGGCACTCTGATAATTGGATTGTTGCTGGTTTTTTTATATTCTTCGTAGAGTCGACTGGTATGAATAGTAGCTTCATGAGTTGTGGTTGTGTAACAAAAATATAATATTTAAGTTCTTAGCTGATACAGTAAAATTATTGACCCCCAAATTTTGAATGGTAATGTTTTTAAAACTATCTCTTGCCAAACGAGACCACATTTATTTGATCAAAAATTACAATAAAACAGTACTATTGTGAAATATTATTACAGTTTAAAATAACTAAAATACCTAAAAAAAAATTAAAACAAAAAACTTTTCTATTGTAATATATTTAAAATGTAATTTATTCAAGAAATATTTCTTATTATTTTCAATGTTATCAATTCTAAAAACAGTTGTACTCCTTAATGTTTTTGTTGAATCCATTTCTTTCAGGAATCTTTGATTTATTAAAAGTTCAAAAGAACAGCATTTATTTGAAATATAAATATTTTGTAACATTATACAGTAAGTGTCTCTATTGTCACTTTTGATAGATTTAATGCTCCTTTGCTCAATAACAGTACAGTATTATTTTCTTGTTCTTCAAAAAAACCCTTTAATTTCTTAACAAAACTTACTTTTTGCAACCAGTGGTCCCCAAAATGTGATTGGACACTTAAGTCACACTAAAAAAATAGATGATTATTATTGCATGAGATAGCAATGTTTAATACCAAGTAGCATTTTCAAAGAAATTATGTCACAGAACTGACATCTTGACCACAAGATGATTTAAATTCTGCTGTAAAAAAGCAGAATTGTACAAATTCTGCAGCTCTACATAAAACAATAGTGCCATTATTTAGCCATTATTCAGTGTTGATTCAGTTTAGTTCAATAAATGGATCAAATTCATGAATTATGAAATGAGTCAAATTCAGCTATAAGCAGCACTGCAGAAAACAGTATAGATCAGGTGTATAGCTTGGCATAGGTGACTGTACCGAGAGCTGTCTGCCGAGCTCTTTGCAGGGGTTCTGTCTCTAGGGCTTGTCTAATTGTCGTGGTCTTTGCTGGCATTTACGGGCTGCGTTGTTGTCTCTGGGTGCAGGTCCAGCATCTGGTCTGGAATCGGACCAGATTCGGCTGACTACTTTAACCTTGGGATAAGTATTAGACAGAAAGATTAATATAAGCATAGATGCCATTCCTCTGTCGATCTATTGAGTACATCATGTTCATTTAGTGTGAGTTTATACAGGTGTCCTATGAACTGGTTCCAATACTTTTGACAAACAGAAAGTGTCAATAATGCTTTTGGCCACTCTTATCTTACCTATCTTTGTTTTTCTCCCTCAGTATTAGACCACTCCAACCGTTTTACATCTCCTCTTTCCACACCCACCATTTTGCTGCCTCCTAATGGTGCTGTGGAAAACGCTCAGCCAATCAGGACAATGCCCATCATTACAGAGCAGCAGACTCAAGCCAGTCCCAGCTCAGAGGAGGTACATGATGGGGTTGAGGAATCAGAGGAGGTGCAGGAGGAGCAACATTTTGAGGAATTCAGTCATGCGATTGAGGCTCTGGAGGTGGCTGAGGACTTGGAGCAGCAGCGGGCCAGTTTGGGTACAGTAGAGTCCTGCAGCCGCAGCAGCTCCGTCACCTCATGGGAGAGCGCACAGGGCATGCTCACCGCCACAGAGCCTTCCACCTCAGAGCTTTCCTCCAGCAGATACAGCGCCATCACCCAAGAAGACTTCCAACAGGAGCTGGTGGTCAAGGCCATCAAGCTGAAGAAGAAAGGCAAGAGGAAGACGGCAAGGTAAGAGGATTAATATCACATGATGTGGTGTGATGTATGAATTTGATCCACTGACGTAATTTCTTGTAAAACTGTAGATAGTGGGAATCATGTCAACGAGCGCAACAGCTGGTCGGAGAGCAATTTCAGCCAGGACACTGCTGGCAGTGACTTTCTAAACACACCCATGAGCGAGCCTCCTTCTGACCACACCAGCCTCCTGTGCAGCAGCCTCGACCTGCACAGCACCTGCTCACCTGACCAGGACGGTTCCGTCTGCGGAGAATACCACAGTTCTGATGCTATCCCCATTCAGACCCAATCAGAACCCGCACAGAGTCCAGAGACTCAACAGGATCCAGTTAACCAAACAGAAGAGACCTTGCTGCCTTGCCCTACATCACTGTCACTACAAGACATGGAGTGTCAGTTGTACAGTGATAATGTGTTTGCAGAAAACAAGCAAAATGCAGCTACGCCTGACGTGGACATGCTGCTAGAATGCACCTTCTCGTACATGCAGGCAGCTGATGAGCAGGATGTCATGAAGGAATACGTGAAGGAGGGCAATGATGCCCTGGAGGATTCAGAGCAACATTTTAAAAGTGGTTTGCATGGGGACTTTAATTTGGACTTATCTTATGATCCCATTAGACCACTGGGTTATTCCCCGGAGCCTGAGCCAACGCCATCTAGTGACGAGGAGGACTTCTATGCCCATGGAGTGCCATCCAGTGCTAGTCTGGGGGACGGACTAAACGCTCTGAGTCTGCAGGGCTCATCTGCTAATCAGAAAGAGGATGAAGAGATGCAGCTCCTCAAAGCTGATCAGGTTAGAGAGTTAACCAACTAATAGATCAGAGATCTGTTGCATATCAGAATACAGTTACTTATTTCATTTATATACAATACCGTTCAAAGGTTTGGGGTCAGCACAATGTTTTAATGTTTTTGAAGTCCAAAACTGCATTTATGTGATCAAAAACAACTGTAATATTTTTACAGTTTAAAGTTCAATTTAGTTTTAAGATATTTTAAAATTAAATTTATTCCTGTGATAGTAATGCTGAATTTTCAGCATTGGTTACTAAATCGATATGTTGATTTGGTGCTCAAGAAGTATTTCTTATTTTTTATGAAAAACAGTTGTGCTGCTTAATATTTTTGTAGAAACTGTGATAAATGATTTCTCAGGATTTTTGTTAATGAATTGAAAGTTTAAAAGAGCAGCATTCATTTGAAATGGAAATCTTTTGTAACATTAGATGTCTGCTTTCACTTTTGATCAGTTGAATGCATCCTTGCTGAATAAAAGTATGTTACATAAAAGTATTTGATCCCAAACTTATGAACGGTAGTGTAATGTTTTTTGTAAATTACTACTAATTTAATACTGATGTCATGTATTCTGTGTTATGAATTTAAATCTCTTTCTTTATGTATTTTTCTATGTTTGAAGTTGGCTGAAAGTTGGATGGGTTACAGTGGGCCTGGCAATGGCATCCTCAGTCTAGTAGTGACGGACAGGTTTATCTGGTGTCTGGACTTAAAAGGAGCCCTTTTCTGTAGCAGTCTTCTTAACGGTAGCTTGAGCTGGCAGAGGTTTGAGGAAAATGTCCATCAGGTGGCTGTGTCCCCATCAGGTAAGGGACTGTTCGTTCTGTTTGTTATTAAATCAGCATACACCAAAACAAATATTAGTTGATGGGGTTCTGGACTGTATGAAGCCTTGTCCTGGAAAAAAAAAATAATCCAGCATTGCTCTTAATATTAAATGCACACTACCATTCAAAGGTTTAGGGTCTGTAAGATTGTTTAAATAAGGAATTTATAATTTATACTACAATGATGCATTCAGGGCTTGACATTAACACCCACCAAATGCGGGTGGATTTCACCTGTGGCGGGTAACACAGTCACTCCCACTAGCCACTTTGGCGTGTTGAAAAATTGTAGTCTTGTCAAAAGACATCTGACATAACAAACGAATTGCATGACATTGGACATGCGAGATTAAACTCAGCTTAGTCTGCCCTTAATTATCAACTTAATGTGATGATATAGCAATCTTTTTTAATAGCAGGAGAATCCAGAAACATAGGCGTGTCTCACGCTCTCCTGCTGTGCCGCTTGCGCAGGGTGCGATATGACATCCAGACTTTTGTCAAAGTGGTAGACATATCTCCAGCTACAGATCTACATGATGATAATTATTAAGTCAGAGCTCTGAGGAAATGCTGATGATGCAAAACAAACGTCCAAAGTCCCCAAAACTGTCATAGGCCTATATAAAGTTGTAATCCTGTTGCTTTAATTGTGGATTTTGTCTTAGAAAAAATAATGTATTCTTTGCTCATTTCTGATGCAGTGAAATGTACTACTCTGTATTACAGTATTTACTGCTGTAAAAAAGAAAAGAAAAAAAGATGCAGCTTTTATTATATACAATAAGAAGCTATTGTATGTATGTTTTCAAAAAATGAGCTTTACAACATTATCAGAGCTAATGATAACATTATTACATTTTAGCACGTTTTAAGCCCCATTTAAAATCTGGCTAGTAAAAGTGTTGTGTGGCTAGTAATTTAGGAAAACCACTAGCTACATTGGCTAGTGAGCAAAAAAGTTAATGTCAAGCACTGGATGCATTCATTGATCAAGTAAACAAATAAAATAAAATTTTAGTTCAGCCCATTTTCAAAAACAAATACTTTATCTTAAATACTTTTATAAAAAAAAATGAAAAAATGTAAATAAAAATTTAATTTGTACAGCTTTGGTCTGATCTCTTGATGTGTTTTCTCAGGCTCATTGCTGTGGAAGGTGGAGCAGAAGACCATGACTGCTTACGCTTGCGGGAAAGTCACCATAAAGGGAAAGAGACACTGGTACAAAGCCATGGATGATACAGCATTTGTGGCACTTAGTGATGACACAGCCTGGATCATTCGCACTAATGGAGACCTGTACCTACAGACAGGTGTGACAGAATAAACACACCATACTAACTTCACATTACAATAACATATTCTGCTTTATGACTCTATAGAGGGAATGCATTCACGTGACTTTCCCGCCGGAACAACCCCTCTCAGCCTGACCGAGTGGCAAAAGATCTGCTGCGTGACTGGATTTAATAGGGGAAACTGCGAAAATGCGACTAAAACGTACAATTTTATCAATTTAAATTAAATGTTGGACTCAATATAGTGTTCCTTACAACTTACTAAAGATCGTGATCCATGGATATTATTGACATGCAGCCAGGAATCGTGTTGCCTGACATTTATGTTTGCCTGATTTCGACACCAGGGAAATAAAAGCAATATAGACGGTAAACATAAAGCAAATTTGCCTGTGAACGTTTTATATAAATACAATATAGGTTTAAATCCGGGTGATTACTTATATCAGTGTTATATATAGCCTATATATCATCATATCGTCCAGCCATAAAACTTTATAGTTTTTTTTTAGTCAGTGTTTATTAAAAAAAACATCCAATAATGCAGAATATGGAATGATACATATTTAATTGATGAGTTGTTAATATATGTATAACAATACAAAATGTATGGGTATGGTTTTACAGCTAAATTCAGCATATTGACACAAAATGAAAACTGCAAATCCACCTTTGGCTGACTGGAGTCCAGTTGTTTCTGTGAATTGCAGTGATCCATTTGCTCCTCTTTCTATAGCAGTCTGTAAAAATATACCTCCGATTTTTTGTCAAATCTACTTGTACAGTCAATCGCAAAGCTCTTTCCCACTTTATATGTGTTGTGTTTGTTTTTCGCGGCATTCACGCTGAAAACATATACAGCCGCTCAGTCTTTTTGCCACTCACTGTGAGAAACTGCAGCACTCCGGCCGGAGGTGACGTCACGCGCATTCCCTCTATAAAGCTTGTAATTGCGTAATCTGTAATGGTTTTAATTCATACTACTTACTGTATATAAAACGGCACTCACTCTGTTGCGGTCACCAAACAGAATTGCGAAAATAATTATTTTCAAACTCTTTTCCCGAACACCTCTAATGGTTAGATGAACAGATAGTCCCATCCCAAACTCGTTAGTTAAACAGAGCAACTCTATTAAACAAAGCAATGTTTTGATAGCGCCACAACAACAAGTGTCTTATAGTCTCTGTATATTCAGCTGGGATAGAAAAAAGTATTTTAACTTCAAAGAAAGTACTCACATCACCAAAGAAGACCACAGAGAACCAAAAGACAGAAATCTGCTACCTGTTATATAACTGTTTGACCACTAGAGCGTGCTGTATGTACTTGAAAATAACTCATTGTGTTTGGGACATTTCACCAAAAAATAAAAATGGTAATTATTTTACTTACCTTCATGATGTTCCAAACTCATGTGACTTTAATTCTTACATGAAACACAAAAGGTGAAATGCAATGGTGATTTTTTTTTAATTTTGCAGTTACTTCCCATGTGGACTGAGTATTTTATGAAAAAAGGATGCAAAAGCACCATAAAACCATAAAAGTGGTCCATATGACTTTGTGTGTAAAAAAGTCTTTATATGGCAGTTTAATTAAATGGATAAGAGCAAGCACAATATCTAAATGTGTTTTATAAAAAAAGAAAATGTATGGGTGTGATGGCACTATTCCTTATACACTTATTACAAAAACAATAGTCAAATCACATATGTTTTTTGCTTTGTTATTCTAAGTGTTTTGTCACATGTTTTGCTCTAAAGGAATGCAACTTTGAGCTGGGCTGTGCTTTGGGATTATGCAATAATGAAGAGCATAATCAACTAGACTCATGCCATTTACCTTATGAAAGCCTAAAATCCTTATCATTCCTTCACCACCCTTACCAGTTCAGTAGAAGTCATTAGCTACAGTATTCTGAACATATTGCTATAAACTCACTAGTAGCTGTTTCTGGTTTCATTGGAAGTTTGAACCATGAAAATATCCATAAAGCAGCTGGAACTTGTACTGTTGCTCGATGTGTGTTTTCAGGGCTGAGTGTGGACAGGCCATGTGCGCGGTCAGTGAAGGTGGACTGTCCATGCCCAATGGCACAGATTGCAGCACGGGGCAGTGTGGTGTGGGCACTGAGCGAACAGAGGGCCGTGTTTTACAGAGAGGGTCTCAGCAGCTACTGTGCGGAGGGGGAACACTGGAAGTATGACACCGTCAGGTATGTTTGTCAGCACGGTTTTCTGTTAGCAGATAGCAAATTCTCTATTGTGAATAGATGAAGAACTGGCTTTCGACTGGTTTAACTTCAGCACCACCATTGCCAGATAATGCAATACCAAAGTGTGTACACCTTATTTTGCGAACGTGAAAACTAAGCTATTTGCTGTGAATGAGACTTTCAGTTTATTAGCCGTAAATAAACAGAACAATAAAAAGTGCAGTAAAAAGTTAAAACTATTTGTGCTTCAAGTGTTTATTATGATAATAAAAGTAGGTATTTAAAGTATTTAGGAAAATATATATGTATAGTTAGATTTCTTCTTTAAATAGGTTAGGAATATGAAAGTGTATATACGTTGCACAACATTTCGTTCCTTTATTGTCATTTTGCTGTATGTGTGGAGACATACAAAGTTTACTTGACTTATTTTTGTAGATCTGAAATAACAGGACGTGAATGACACTGGAAGCGTTGGACATTTGAGTGACATTGAAGTAGCCATACTCAAACCATACTGTTGCTATTGAATAAATAAATAAAAATATCCTTAACATTGCAATATTTTTTTTTTGTATTTCATAATTGAGTATAAATGTATTAATATTACTTCAAAAGATTTTTTCAAAACTCAACAGACTTGTTAAATGTATATTTGACAAATTTCCTTGGATAGTTTTGTTCATGGTTTTTGAACAAAAAAACATGTGCTAAAACATTCTTCTGGTTTCTAAATGCAAGTCATTGCATTTAGAAACAAAATTTAATTCTCAAGGCAAATACATACCTTGACTCTAGGGGTTAAAAAAACAAAGAAAATCAAGTGAGGGATTTTGGTGTGGTTATAGAGTTCGGGAACCATAACTTTCAGTAGTCATGTCAAAGCAATAACTAAATCAGCATACTATCATCTCAAAAATATTGCGAGAATTCGATGGTTTGTTTTCCGCAAGTTTGGTACCACTGTCATAAAACACTGCAAGCAAGATCTGACCTTATCCTTTTCTTTTTTCTTTCTTTTTTTTTTTTTTTTTGCTGTAGAAATAAATGTAAACATTGAGATATTGTATATGCATGTCCATAGTGAGAGCCAAGGTCTGGAACCCATCTGTATTGCTCTGGGTGAGAATAACACAGTCTGGGCATTGGACACCAGTGGCAGCTTATGGTTCAGAACAGGGGTCACAGCTAAAAAACCCCAGGGTGAAGATGACCACTGGTGGCAGGTACATATATGTAACATGCACATCCTCATGCACAATAAATCCTCTTCTAGAGCTGGTCAGATTTTCTCACTGCATGCTGTGCATGCTCAAATTTTGTGTAAAAAGGTGCATTATTCCCAAAGGTTTGATTTATTAAACATTTTTATGCCTAAATGTTTTAAATGGATCAAAATAATTTCTTAAACAAATGTGACTTTTACAAACTCTACAAATATGATTTTTTTTTCTCATCATCTTTTCATTTAGGTAAGCATCACAGATTATGTGGTGTTTGATCAGGGCAGTCTTTTACAGACTTTGATCCAGGCCACACAGACTGTCGCCACAGCCACTAGAGCTGTGCGTCTGCGTGTGGCCTTCCTCTGCCCAGCCCTCCCAGTGCCAGCCTAGCCTCATCAGTGTCAGCACCAGTGGCGTCTGGATTGCTTCTGGGCGCAACGACTTCCACGTTGCCAAGGGTAGCCTCATCGGTATGATACAATGAGTGTGGTCTTAAAAGTGAAATATACTGTCCTATTGACTTGGACCTTTTGATTGGTTCGTGTTTGAAAATGTCATTTTATGGTGATATTCATCTTAATGCAGGGACATTTTGGAAGAGTATTGTACCCAGAGGAACAGCCTCTGCCACAAAATGGGTCTTTGTGTTCTCATCTGCTGTTCCAGCCAAAGAGGGTATGTACAAATCATGTCTTCTTCATATTCACACCCCTGTAGTATCTGTTGTCTTGCAGGAAGCAATAAAATATTATTGTACTTTGGCTAAACAATTAAAAGATGTATATTCAAGCATGTTTGTTCACCTCACTGGTGTCTCTACAGGGAGTTTCCTGTGGTTAGGTCAGAGCATGAAAGACCTGTTCTGTATATGGAACCAAGACCTCCAGATGCGGCCCTTTACCATACAGTTCCCCCCAGATGTAGAGATGGTGCAGCTCTCGGCCTGTCGTGATGCTCTTTGGGGTTTAGATCACTACGGTCGTGTCCACATCCGCACTTTATCAGCCAGTTGCTCTACAGGAATTGACTGGACATTATTGGACCTCAGCCAGCTTGGTGAGAGAGTTTTCTTTCCATAGACAAGAGTTTTATCAGTGGATCACATGCCAGCTACTGTATACATTTAAACTAAATTTAAACTCTTCTAATGTGAGAGCACCAAGTCTAAAGAAGCTGCATGAAGAAAATATACTATATTATTTTGTGTATTTATAGATTAGATATTATATTCATGATGAAGATATATATATATATATATATATATATATATATTTATATATATATATAACAGTATATATATCAGTGTGTGTGTGTGTATATATATATATATATATATATATATATATATATATATATATATATCTTTTTTTTTTACATTTATTCATTTAGCTGACGCTTTTATCCAAAGCGACTTACAATTGCTAAATATGTCAGAGGTTCGCACGCCTCTGGAGCAACTAGGGGTTAAGTGTCTTGCTCAGGAACACATGTCATCACCACACCTATATATATATATATATGTATATATATGTGTATATATATATATATATATATATATATATATATATATATATATATATATATATGTATATGAACCTCCATGCAAAAGCCTCTAAAAGCCACTTCAGTCAAAAATGAGAGTAAATATTGATTGAATTCCGGTACTTGGGTTGAAACCTAGGAGCCTGATAATTTAATTTATATATATATATAGATATAGATATATATAGATAGATATATATATATAGATATATACTGTATATATATATATATATATATACACTACCAGGTCAAAAGTTTAGGGTCGGCAAGATTTTTTATGTTTTTAAAAGAAGTCTCTTCAAGATTGCTCACCAAGTCTGCAATTTTTTGATAAAAAAATACACAAAAAACACAGTAATATTGTGAAATATTATGACAATTTAAAATGACTTTTTGTTTATGTTAATATGTATTAAAATGTAATTTATTCCTCTGAGAAAAAGCTGAATTTTCAGCATCATTAATCCAGTCTTCAGTGTCACATGATCCTTCACAAATCACTCTAATATGATGATTTTATGCTCCAAAAACATGTATGATTATTATCCATGTTGAAAACAGTTTTTTAGATTTTTATTTCAGGATTCTTTGATGAATAGAAAGTTCAAAAGAACAGCTTTTATCTGAAATGGAAAGCTTTTGTTACATTAAACACTACCCTTTAAAAAGTTTAGGGTCAGTGAGAATTTGTATTTATTTTTGGGGGAAATAAATAAGAAATCAATACTTCTATTCATCAAGGATGAGTTACATGGATGAAAAGTTACAGTAAAGACATTTATAATGTTAGAAAAGATTCTAATTAAATAAATGCTGTTCTTTTGAACTTTCTATTCATCAAAGAATCCTGAAATAAAAATCTAAAAAACTGTTTTCAACATGGATAATAATCGTACATGTTTTTGGAGCATAAAATCATCATATTAGAGTGATTTGTGAAGGAGTAATGATGCTGAAAATTCAGCTCTTTTTTTGAATAAATTACATTTTAATATATATTAACATAAAAAAAGTCATATTAAATTGTCATAATATTTCACAATATTACTGTGTTTTTTGTGTATTTTTTATCAAACAATTGCAGCCTTGGTGAGCAGAAGAGAAAACATAAAAACATAAAAATCTTACTGACCCTAAACTTTTTGACCGGTAGTATATATATATATATATATATGTATATCATAGAGTCATGTGAAAAAGAAAGGACACCCTATTGAATTCAATGGTTTTATGTATTGGGACATAATAAAAAGAATGGTCTTAAAATTAGGTAAATACAACCTCAGATGAAGAACAACATGTGGCATATTACATTGTATCATTATTAATTTAACAAAAGCTAGGCCAAAATGGAGAAGCCATGGGTGAAAAACTAAGTACATCAGTACTGCTACCTGAGGAATTAAGAGTGCAAGTAGCAGTCAGGCACTGCTATTCAAATGTCCATGATTAACTGATCATCAGTAAGTGTGGTCATCTCTATAAAAGCAGAAGATTTGTCAGTTTGCTGGTCTGGTGCATTCGAGTGTGTATTAACACAATGCCAAGGAGGAAAGACATCAGCAATGATCTTTTAGCAGTTGTTGCTGCCCATCAATCGGACAAAGGTTATACGGCTATTTCCAAACAATCTGAAGTCGATTATTCTACTGTGAGAAAGATTATTCACAAGTGGAAAAGATTCAAGACAGCTGCCAGTGGACGTCCTAGTGGAGTGGGAATCCCAGCAAAATCACCCCAAGGTCAGACCAAGCAATGCTCAGAGAAATCGCAAAACACCCAAAAACTACACCCGGGACTCTACAGGCCTCAGTTAACATTTTAAATGTTAAAGTTCATGGCAGTACAATTAGAAAAAGACAGGACAAGTATGGTATTTTTGGAAGGGTTGCCAGGAGAAATCTTCCTCTCTCTAAAAAGAAAATGCCAGTATGCCTTAGGTTTTTTAAAGTTGCATCTGATCAAACCTCAAGACTTCTGGAACAATGTGCTTTGGACAGACAAGACCAAAGTGGAGCTGTTTGGCCATAGCACACAGCGCCAAGTTAGGCAAAAACTAAACACTGCATATCAGCGCAAACACCTCATACCAACTGTTCATCACTCTGATGGAGGGGTGATAATTTGGCAAGATTTTGCTGCCACAGGACCTGGGCACCTTGCAAGGCTTGCAGTCTTTGAGTCAACCATGAAGTCAAAAATGAGGCCATCTGTCGACAGCTAAAGCTTGCCCAAAATTGGGTCATGCAACAGGACAATGATCCCAAGCACACCAGCAAATCTATAACAGAATGGCTGAAAAAGACAAGAATCAAGATATTGCACTGACCCAGTCAAAGTCCAGACCTCAACCTGACTGAAATACTTTAAGAGAGCTGTGTATAAACAAATGCCCACAAACCTCAATAAACTGAAGCAACGTTGTAAAGAAGAGCAGGCTAAAATTCCTCCAGAACAATGTGAGAGACTGAAAAAGTCATACAGAAAATGATTTCTTCAACTTATTGCTGCTAAAAGCTCAAGAAATTGAATCATAGAGTGTACTTTTCCATTTTGACTTTATTTTTGTGAAATTAATAAACAGTGTAATATGACATTTGTTGTTGATCACTTGTACATTACCTAATTTTGCAAGATGTAAACAACACTTGTCCAGAAACACTTCCTGTTTCAGTTTGTAAATGGCTTCTTTATTTCAAATGTAAAGAAAACATCTTAAAGCTGTGGGTTTAACTTTTTGATTCAGTTGTAAATGTTCTGTTGGTTGTATTTTATTCCAACATTTATGTTGTGTTAACTGAAACAGGAAGTGCTTCTGGACCAGTGTTGTTTACATCTCGCAAAATGGTCTATAAAACATGCTAATGACCCTTTTTATGTTCTGATAAACTATTCAATTTTAAAGGGTGTCTATTTGTTTTCACATGACTGTATATACAGTATGTATAGGTGTGCCTTTAGCCCCATTGTACCCTATATATATCAGATTCACTATTTTTTGTTTTGTAACTAATTTTACCAATGACTAAACAGAATATTCTTTGTACATTAGGACAAACACAACAGTGTTTTTCACTGCTTGTTTGTGTTCATGAATGTATGCATTAGATAACACTGATTAGTCGTCTCTATGATGACGTGTTTGACACATAATTTAGATCGTTTGCTCAAATGTTGCTGCTCAGGGCCTCAAGTGGTCAGGTGTGGTAGAATGACGCATGTTGGGCATACCTTGCTAAGGACCCTCTTCTCCTAGTTCAGATTACCATGTCTAGTCTGCTGCTGACATACTTCTGTCAAATTCACAAATAACCAGCCCACTTCCACTTCTACTGAAGCTATACTCCTTCTAAGCACACTTAGCTTTCACTTCTTGGAATCGAAGAGTCTCTAGCCGGTTGAATAGCAAGCCATGGTTTTGTGTATCCAAACGGCCTGTTGCTAAGGGTGATGTTTATATTTTTAATTCAAGCAGGTGGTTCTTACATAACAGGTTTTGTCATAAAGCTTGTAAGTTAACTGTCAAAGGTCATAAGAGGAACAGATCAATCCTGTAGTATTGAATATTGCAGTGATTCGGCTTTAGGAATGCATTAAGCACACATTTTAATCAGTGAATTTGGTAACGAGACACACAGTTCACAATGTCACATTCCCAAATGCAATCAATGCAGCATTTCTCTGTGAAATGACAATGCAGGCTGCAGTCTGAATCTGATTACATCAGACATATTTTAATTACGCTGCTTGCACTTCAGTGCAATCAGTGTAAGCCGTGTGTTTAAACACAAGTGTGTGTGTTTGCTATGCGAGGATAGAGACA
>JAQIUQ010004647.1:80000-90000 GCA_030378365.1 Hybognathus amarus | reverse complement strand
ATTTGTTAAGTTTTTATATCCACATGCACAGTTTGAGCAGATATTGCGTTAACTGAAGAATGAATGAATGAGGCTCCGTTATACAATTCAAAAGTTTAGGGTCAGTTGTATTTTTTTTTTAATACTTAGAAATGAATACTTTTATTCAGGAAGGAGGATTATTGAATACTTTTATTCAGGAAGGATTAATTGATCACAATTTATAGTAAAGACATTTTCTATTTCAAATAATTTTACCTTTATATCTTTTTTTCTATCTATCTCTATCACTATTTCCACAAACATATTGAGCATCACAACTGTTTTCATCATAAATCAGCATATTAGAATGATGTCTGAAGGATAATGTAACACTGAAGACTGGAGTAATAGGTGCCGAAGTGATGACGTCACTCTTTAGGACAACTCGAAAGCTAGCGGCGCATGGGTTCCCTCGATTCGAAAAGCTATGCATTTTCCCCATCGACTTTTGGAAAATTGCACAAAATAAGATCTGTGTTCAACAAAGAGTTGTGACCCTTACACGTTTGTCTATCAAGATAATCTTTACAAGTTAATCCAAAATGTATAAATTTTGAAGCCTATATAAACATTTTTTAAAAACCACAAGCAGGTTATAACTGTGTGTTCTATGTCATAGATCAAAACGTAAAAAAATATTTAGAGGCTTTGTTCACCACAGACCTTATTTCAGGCGATTTAGCAAAAACTCATTAAAAAATCCCTTTAGAGCAAGGGAACCGGGAGTGCTAAAATGCTAACTCACTAGCCTATGGAGTGACGTCATAACTTCGGCACTCTGATGCTGAAAATTCAAATACGTTACCTAAAATTTAAATTGTAATATTTCTCAAAATTAGTTTTTACTTTATTTTGATCAAATACATGCAGCCTCGGTGAGCGTAAGAGAGTCAAAAACGGTTACAAAAATCGTACCGACCCTAAACTTTTGAATGGTAGTGTATCCTAATGCACGTTGCTCACTACATAGGGAAATATTTCATGTGAATCTGTTTAATCTGTGGTCCACTGTTTTCGAAGTATAGATTATGTAAATATCTCTTATTTGACCAAACTCATTGCATTAAACACATAATTATAGGAACAGGAAATATACATCACAATAGTAGTTTAGATTAACAAACAAGAGGGCATTTGGGAAGGGGGGTTCATGAGAAAAGGAACTAGGTTTACACTGGTTTTAGCAAGTAAAGGGATTCAGCTTTATCTGTAAATACACTTGTACCTTGTTAAATACTTGACAGGAGTAAAATCATGGTAGCATTTGACAAATATCTGTGAGACACGAGTCGTATAGGGAGCATGGTCTCTGACTTGCCTCTGCCTACGCTGTAGTGATGTGTTGCAGTTTAATGTGAGGTATTTTAAAAGGACCGTTTGACTTTAAACTCTTAAAACAGAAAAACAATTTGAACTTACTACTTGGTTGATAGAATCTATCATAGTCTGTTATGAAAAAAACTGTATTTTAATGCTAGATAAGCATTCCTCATATACGTCCATACAAATATGCATCTTGGTGAGTATTCTATCATAGGTAGCTAAATATTAATTCAGTGCTAGGTCTGATGTTTCATTTCCTCTCCTCTTTCTTTATTGTCTGACTGTCTTTCTTTTTGTGATTTTGACACCTCAATAATGCATCACATGCAAATAGATTTAAATTACCATGGAAGCATTGCTGCAAGTTGTGTTTGCTATATACGTTACATTTGCCATTGTTTTGTCCTATTCTACCCCACTAGTTTCAGTTCTGCACTTAGACCATATTGTAAATCAGATTAAAGTGATAAATGTGGTACACTGGCCATGTAATGCTAAGCCAGTGTGGTTAAAGTGGTGATGCAGCTGAATGTGAACTCGCATATTAATCAATGACTTAAACTCTGCGGTGTTTGCTCCATGCTTAGTCATGACAAACTTCCAAATAAAATGTTTACAATAAGTTTCTCAGCATGCTGTGGTTATGTTACAGATGCTTTATAACAAATGTTCCGATGCACTTGAATTTACACTGTAATCGTTCAAAAGTTCTTCATGAATTTACACTATAATCGATCAAAGGTTCTTCCTTTTTTAATTGATAAAAAATTAAAGACATGTATAATGTCACAAAAGTTTCTGAATAAATGCTGTACATGAGCTTTCTATTTCTAAGAATCCTGAAAGAATAGTTTTTTTTTCAAAAATATTAAGCATTACCACTTTTTTCAACATTGATAATAAGAAATCAGCATATTAGAATAATTTCTAAAGGATCATGTGACTGAAGACGAGTAATTGTTGCTGAAAATTTAGTGTTGCCATCAGAAAGAAAACAGTTGTTTTAAAATGTAATATATTAAACTTAGTTTAAATGCTTGAAATCACAGGCATTTAAACTGTGCATAAGTATTCATTTACACTTTGCACTTTTTTCCAGAGTGGATGAGTTGAACCAAATAGCAAAAAAAAACACCTAACAAGTTTCCAACATACATGGGAACACTTTTCTTTTTTTTTATTCAATTTAGTTTGACAGGGACATTGTACATTAATAAAACATTCCTGTAAATGTACCAGAATTAGCCAAAGGCTATTTTTCATCTGTAGTCCCTGGATGAAAGTCCCTGGATTTCTATTTAAAAAGTATCCCCGGATGCACCACATGGAGTTGATTGAGAGAATGTCTCATGCAAACAGAGCTTTTTTTTTGGTTTGTTTAGTATTTTTGACTTCTTGCATAATCTGTTACTGGAATTATTTTCATTAGTGCTTGAACATTTTATTATCCTAAATCAAGGAAATTGTAATATAAAGATAAGTAATTGTGTCCAAAACATTTAACTTTCACTGTTTAAGTCAGAGATGAGATGCCTAAATTTTCATCCGAGAATGCATTGAGCAGAGAATGCATCTTGAATGAACTGAATATAAAACATGAAGCTCCAAGACAACAAATGCAAAAAAATATATATTTAATACTTGTACAGTTTCTTTCATAATGCTGGTACTCTAATGTGCAACACCTAGCTATTCACATATTTACAGAGCTTGTCATATACACTCAAACCTGAATATTTTGAAGAAACAATAGTCAAGCAATGTGCTTTAATACATTAAACTTGATCCAGTCTGAAGTCCAGGGGTTTCAAAAAGTCCGGCAGTGACTCCAGCTGTTCTTTGGGAATGGACTGGCTGAGCTTCTGCATGGCCTGAACGAACAGTGAAGGAGGTGATGATTCTGAGAGCAGCTGGAAGGCCTGCTCTCCTATAAGACCCCTCCACACATCGGCATTGTCCTGCAGCTGTCTCTTCATCTGGAAGCGAAATGTGGGCATGAATAAAATGAGGTAGCCGAGGCAGACGCGCTTCGTCCGCATTTCGAAGTCACTCTGGCAAATCTGTCCGAGTAAACAGTCCAGGGGGGTGTTCCCTGTCAGGTCCTTTGCGTAAGGACAGGCCCCGTGACCCAGCAACAGAATCAGGCACTCGGGACGCACCAGATCACACGCGAGATGCAGCGCGGTCTTGCTGCCGTCCGTGTGGACGCATCCGTGACGGTTCAGGTAGCTCCGTCTCTCGCAGTCTGTGAAGTCTTTAATGGTGTCCATGATCATTTTCAGGATGTTGATGCGGTTGTAGCGGACGGCTATGGCCAGGTGCGGTGTGGTGGATGCCTGGCAGCAGCAGAAACTTCTGCTGGGCATCTCCAGCGCGCGGGCGGAGAACCTGTTGAGTAAATAGCGCGCGTACAGCTGGTGATCATGTACCAGCGCGTACAGAAACGCCTCCGACGGGGAGAACGCGCACGCCTGTCCGTCCTCTTCCCAATGAAATACCTCCATTGTCCGCATGTCTTCCAGGACCCACACCGGCAACAGGTCCCGTACCGCTTGATAAAATGCAAATGAGGTTTTTTGGCATTGTTTCGGGGATTTGTAATCCGCGCGACTCTCGTACATCCCCAGTTTCAAAGGCATTGTGAGTTCCGCCGTTATTATTAAACGTTTTAGAGGGGCTATTTGGATTTTTCGTGGTGTTCAATGCAGCCACAGCTGATACTGAAACATCTGTCAGGGTATAGATGTTACCCAGGACACCATGCAGGCGGAACAATAATCAATAAGGTGGTAATCTCGTACGATAGAATCTAAAACCGTCCACCCACCTTCAAACCCCACTACAAACTCAGCCGAGAGTTTATATACTGTATGCTGGGCATTGGGACAGCCGTGTTGCTTTGCGCATATCGCTGCGCTCTTTACCATTGGATGCTGGCGCACGTCACGAGGGTGCAAAGTGCCTCCAACCTTTCCTTATTAGTATAGGACGCATCCATCAACATGTGTGCGTATGTTTGGGCGATATCGAATGACCCCCGCGCATTCAGTACATTCAGCGCGACTCTTGTTGCATAATATCCACAGGACGAGCCATGCGCTCTTTCACGGGGTGATCTACCCGATCTGTTTACCATACCAGTCTGAAAAAAAAAGTTTAGCCTACTATGGTGGTAAACGATTAAGTGTCGTCGCTTAAATTTCCTCAGGGTTATATTAATGATAGCCTACATGCTATTTTTCCCCGTTTTTTTTTTTCTTTTGGAAGAAGTCAAGGGCAAAAGTAGCCTATGTTAAAGTCAAAATTAATAAAACTGGGCGATAATAATTTAGAAATCCAGACGCGATTGGAATGTCTGAAACAACAATGGAGCCTTATCACACAAAGTGCGACTAAAATTAAGTACACTTGGCTGCAGCCTGCAGATCGGGTGGGGCTGCATCTGGGGTGGGGCTACACGTGTAGCTCCGCCCATAACAATTTTCATTGGTTAGTGACAAAGTGATGACGTCGATCGAGGCGGGGCCGCACTAGGGTGGGGCTGCATGTGCAATCCCGCCCAAAACGCTTCTCATTGGTTAGTGGTACAGGCACAGCTATGACGTCGACACCATGCACGGTAAACAGGAAATGGGGTTGAAAAACTCACGCGCTAAATCGCGCTGAAACCTCTCACGTATATTTAACTTTACTATAATGTATATTCTGTGATTAGAACATAGAGACCACGGATCATTTGTTTTTCTCCTGCTCTCACAGCAACACATTCTGGTGTGACATGTATCATTGGGTTGAGCCTTATCTCCAGTCTCTCCAGTTTCACTAGAGATAACATCACATTAGGAATTATAATGAAAGACAAAAACTATGAAATGCTTTTAAACACTTTAATTATCTTGAGTACATTTTTCATCCACAAATGTAAATGTTTAAAAACACAGTCTCTATTTACTGTCTTCAAGAGAGAATTTGCATTGTAGCCCATTACAAATCCCTGTGGTTCATGAAGAAGCCTCTCTCTCTGTATGTGTATATGGGAGGTGATAAAGGTGATATATAAGTTTTTTGTGAGCTATATATATATATATATATATATATATATATATATATATATATACCACGCTGAAAGCACATGCATCGTATTTGCGTTAAGTGGTACAGTAATGATGTCGATGCTTCAAAACGCATGCGCAAATTAGAAATAATACTTTTAATAAAATTATTAAGTATTAAAAATCTCTAAAGTAATAATGAAAGCAGCAAAAAGGAAGTAGAGCACATATCCGTAGTTTTAACTATGCCTGATCCAAGTTCAGCGTATAAGGAATTATTAAGGAATATATACAAGCTTGATAAAAATGGTCATTTTAGAAGAAAATTTCAAATGGCATTTAGAGGCTTTTGCATCTGAACTCTTCATATATTTGTAGATTACCAAGCCCACACATATGCAAATAATTATTTTGTTCAGTATGATCTAAACCATGACTGTGTTGCCTTTAAAATTTTCCACTGGCCCCTCAACTTTCTCCTTAGTTGAACAAACACATTGAAGTCAAAATATTTAATGTGATTTGTCTTTATTCAGATTCACTCTGAATAAAGACAAATCACATTAAATACTTTGACTGCCTGTTCAGGGTTGAAAACACACAAATGTTGTGAATGATCAAAAAAGGTAATGTTTTTTTTTCTTTTCCTTTAAAAAAAATGGTAGTTCTACTTGCATTTTTATGTAATCACTTAGTCATAATGATAATAATATTCATATTCATTCTTTATTGTCCTCAATAGAGGAAATTTGTTTCCACAGTCTGTACCAGGAGCAACATTCAACACTCATACATAAATACACAATGTACACATAAATTAGTCTTTCTGTGCATTCAGCGCTCTTATGGCTGAAATTACAAAGCTCCTCCCTAGGCGTGATTTTTTATGGGGTAGCTGTCTATATCTCTGACCTGAGGGAAGAAGAGACACACACACCTTTATATACTCACTCCTTATACTACGTGATATCACATACATTTATACGATGTACTGTGTATTGGCCTACAGCCCTACACGTTTCAATCACACATAATAACTAACCCTAACCCCCCATATATGTATATGTATATATGTTTATGTCCATGTGAAATACGCAGCCTGCTTTTAAAGTTCTATAATTGTATATGCCACCTGGGCATTACAATAGATGTCATGGTTATGTAAATTATAAAAAAAAGTTGTATATAATAATACATAATGTTCAATTTTAACACAAAATGAAAATGAGTTTAAGAAATATGTATAGATTTCAGTATTCATAATACGTTCATGACTCAGTAAAGCCAATACATTTGGTTCTATTTATGTAATGAATCATATAATGCGATCGTATTATTTAACACTCTTTTATTATGTTTGACATATCAACCACTGGTCTCTAAAGGTCAAATAGACTGTACAACTGGTAAAATGTACGCCTATGTCATAACCATAATGATACTTAAACCTTTAATATTGTATTTTTACAATCCGGATTCCGTGAGTGAAATCTCCTCCCATCTGTTGTCTGATTGGCCTTTCGCAAGGATTCCTGGGTAGTTAAAGTGCGTGGAGCCTGCATCTATGCGGGCTTCGCGGAAGACCGCTTCAAGGGTACAAAGGGGGCGTTGCTGAGCACACTTCAGAGCGTTAAAATGCCAAATGGGACAGCCTACGGACTCGTCAGACTCGGCGAGCACGCGCAATTTAAGTCCACGAGACCGCAAGTCCGCGTGAAGTGCGCGATTTGGGACAGGGCCAATGTCCAAGGGTTCCTGTGATTTATTTGAGGGCAGGATTTAAACCTGGTAATGTGATGCTAATGCTAATGTGCACTGCTGCTTTGCGTGGGTCTCAATTTAATGGCTCATGTAGACGTAACTTTATTTTTATTGTTTTGAGTTCTGTCTAAACTGAGTTAATTTTGTTTCTGAGTAAAAGTGTTTGTTGCTTTGGTTTATGAATATGTACTCAGTGTTGGGGAGTAGTTAACTAAGTAGCGTAGCTACTAACTTAACTACATTTTTCAGTAGCTTGGCAGTAAGTTAGCTCAGTTGCTTTTTAAACAGTGAAGCTTTTCCAGTAGCTAACTATTTTTTGCAGCAAGTTGCGGTGTAGCGCGAGCAAAAGCTACATTGCTACATTGAGAAAATGTTCTACATGCAATTTACGTTGGATGTATATTTCGTTCTTGCAATGTTGTAGGCTATTTGTTGCACTTTTGACAAACAGTTAGATATATTTTAGTGTTGTGTGTAATAAAACAATACTCTTTGAAATCGCAATTGCATTGCCTTGTTTTAAACACTAAATATGTTACTTAAAACATTCCTCAGACACTTATTCAGTTATTTATAATATACGTTGTTCAAAAAGCAAAAGTAGTTTCAGTGTAGCTAGCTACTTTTTGATAGTAACTTGTAGTGTAGCTAACTACTTTTCTAAACGGGTAGCTTGACTGTAGTTAAACTACTTTAACTTGCGTGTAGCTTGTCAAACTACAGTTTCAGATTAGCTTCCCCAGTATTTTTGTTTTACAAGTGTAAAATCTTTTGTATGTGAGTAGTTGGTGTATTTTCTTTTTTATTGGATCACTGAATGGGAGGGGTTGGCTGTGGTTATATTTGATTTTGTGTATTTTCACATAATTTGATTTTGTGTGGTTAATTTTTTTTCCCACTGTGTTTGTGTGTGTATGTTGGATATTGAGTGTGGGTGGAAATCCAAGTGCTGGACATCTTCCACTTTGTTCAAGGGAAGGTCTTCAGAGCGACTGAAGAGAGCAAAATCCTGTTCAGATGTTACCTTTGACCTTCATCCAAACAGACAAACTTATTTACAATCCAGGACAAACAGGTGATCTTGGTTGAAGCTATCATCTTCAAATGGAATATATGTGAGTTTGTTGGTGTCTTTGCAGTTAATTTCAGAGTTGTTTCCATGGATCCCAAATTTGTGCCTTTTGATCAAATGGTAAGACCAGATGTTTCACCATTTTGAGTGTTCTGACCATAAATGAAAAGCAAATTAAATGCATTTTCTTTTAAGATGCAGAAATTTCAACTTCAATGACTGCTTTTAAATGTTTATTATTCCTGTCTGTCTTGCAGTAGTCTGCTCGTGGTGAAGGTGAGTTTGCTTCAGTGTAAGACTTTAAATGGAGCCAATGCAGCTTTTTGCACTTTTCTTTCTTTGCAGATTTTCTCTGAGCTGTTAATTTGTTTTAATAGGACAAAGATAATAACCGGATTGGTCAGTGGACAAATGTTTCCTCAACAGAGCTGATATTGGAGCTTTCTCAGTTAAACCCAGAGGCTCAGATGGGGATGTACACACTAAAGGCTTTTATTGCTGACCGAGAAGTCTCCCAAGTTTTTGAGGTGAAAAAATACGGTAAGTTGTTCTGTATGTGCAGTTCAATGACAGATCTGAGGCCTTAACCTAAAGCGCTTTGTTTCTGGTTTAGTTTTGCCCAAGTCTGATGTGACTAAACACACCGCAGACCTACAGCGTTGCAGTTATGGGACTGAAAGTTGAGTCCTGTGGCAAGTGAATGATGCTTTATTTTCTTGTCTTGTGGTTGGTCAGTTCTTTATTTTGTTCTGATGTTTGTCCGTTCCAGTTGTCTGTCAGCGTCAATATGGCTCCAGCAGTGCAGATTCTGGTCTACAGTGTTCTTGCCGGTGAGAATTTAGTTGCTGCTAATGTGCCGTTTGACACTGATATGTGTTTCCAGAACCATGTACTGTATGATGTGGCTATTTTTCAATTTGGAAATGTTGGTGTGTGTGTGTCCTACAGCGTGTTGGTCCTTGTTCCAGATATCTCTGCAGTTTTCTCCAGCTGTTCCTGCGGAGGGAAATGTTCTGATGGTTCCTGCTCAAGCAGGATCTCTGTGTAGCCTCAGTGCTGTAGATTCATTCATTAAAAACCAACACATTATGACTTTAGTCTTCTTTTTATGCTCTTTTAATGTGACTGAAGGACGGACAGAAGTAAGATATTTTGTTTCGGAGGACTGGAGGCCGGAGGACTGGAGGCCGGAGGACTGGAGGCCGGAGGACTGGAGGCCGGAGGACTGGAGGCCGGAGGTAAAAGAAATTTTTTTTTTAAATATCCATCCATCCATCCATCCATCCATCCATCCATCCATCCATCCATCCATCCATCCATCCATCCATCCATCCATCCATCCATCCATCCATCCATCCATCCATCCATCCATCCATCCATCCATCCATCCATCCATCCATCCATCCATCCATCCATCCATCCATCCATCCATCCATCCATCCATCCATCCATCCATCCATCCATCCATCCATCCATCCATCCATCCATCCATCCATCCATCCATCCATCCATCCATCCATCCATCCATCCATCCATCCATCCATCCATCCATCCATCCATCCATCCATCCATCCATCCATCCATCCATCCATCCATCCATCCATCCATCCATCCATCCATCCATCCATCCATCCATCCATCCATCCATCCATCCATCCATCCATCCATCCATCCATCCATCCATCCATCCATCCATCCATCCATCCATCCATCCATCCATCCATCCATCCATCCATCCATCCATCCATCCATCCATCCATCCATCCATCCA
>JAQIUQ010004647.1:0-77500 GCA_030378365.1 Hybognathus amarus | reverse complement strand
TAGCCACCCAGCCAAATTTGAATGATAAAAAAAGCCGACAAGTACATAAAATAAGCTATCAAAATCTTGAAAAAATTAGCAGTTACCTCTGTTCTCAAACGCTGTGGGCGTGTCCGCTGGCTGCGTGGAAGCCACGCCCACTCGTGTGAAAGCTGTCGACGGTGATATTAGCTGATACCAGAGCCCTGTTTAACGGTCTAATTGCACATTTCAGTACTTCACAGTTCTCAGGCTTTGTAATATGTTTTAGCAATACATATGTAATATTTATAATGTGTTTAGAACTTTTTTGTAGAATTGCCTTTATAGGGACTTTAAGTCTTATCTCTCTGATTCAGATACATCATTTTTATTTCATATGGGCCATTCTACGGAAATGTTCATTTTTCTGTCCCTAGCCTTTTACAGAAATACTTTAAAAATACTTTTTAGGCTTACAAGTTGGTCCACAATGGGGACCTGATGGCAGTCCGCCCGAGGATCCCCTTGCGTGTGGCCTACGCCCGAGGGATCCCCTTGCGTGTGGCCTAGAGCGGGTGCCATGGTCCCCGAAATGGAAATCGGAGATATACATCTTGTTCGGCTTGAGCCAGGGATCACAGTGATGCAAAAATCGTGATTCTAGCTCAAACGGTCTAGGAGTTATGTGCAATTTAGTATTATTAGATTTTTTACTTTTAGCCATGGTCGTCCCCCCCAGGGGGCCATGTGGAGGAGTGGGAGGAGTTGGATCTGGATCCAACTCCTCCCTGTGGATTTCATGTTCTGCACACCACTTTACCATGGAACAATTGGGTTTGTCCAAAATTGACCCAGATTTTTAGAGTGTCAAAAATGTGGTTACTTGTGGCGCAAAGACGACTTGCATTGCTTCGCTTCAGAAGGCCTTTATTAACATAAACATCATAGTTGGGTAAACTTCTATAGCAGTGAATGAGAGACTACATTAAATGTTTTTTTGTGTTCCCATTTGCTCTAATAGCAAAAGAAAAATGCCACAACAGTGTTTTCACAACTTTCAAAAAAGTAAAAAAATAGAGATAGATTGATAATGGCAGAAAGATGTCAACTTTAGGCGTAATGATCTTTTATGACAGTATGACAGTATGACTATGACAGTATGTGGCAACATGTACGTTAAAAGTGCATCTTCTGCACTAAACGATATTCCGAATATTCTATACTCTTACATGTATCTAACTCCACACTTACTCTCACACTACACAAGACTGTATTTTTTTAATTACTTGGGCTATTTTAATTAAATACTTCTTTTGCAGCAGTATTTTGTATTTTATTTAAATACATTTGATGAGTAGCCTAAGTATTTGTAATTTGTAATTAAATGCTTTTTAATGTATTTGTGCCCATCTCTGGCTACTGGTAATAAATATGCTCTACTAATGAAAATATAATAGGCTAGTTAGTTTTAGAATACATGTGAACTGTTTGCTATTGAGGGAGACCACACGGATTTGGATGCATTATTGCACTCAAGGAAGCATATGGTTTTCTTTTCACTGAACTAGTCTATATAGGGAGTGTTAGCTGATGATGATGCTTATAACTGTCATGCTTCTGATGCACGTTGATGTTTTCTCGACAAACCCTTACTTTGACGCTTGGCCTAGAGATTTATTTTCGTTTTCTTCTACCATTTCTGACTTGAAGAGAAACTGACATTAGTTAAAGTAGATCAATCAGAGAGAGTTAGAAAGTGTGAGTGAGTGGAGAGAGAGAGAGAGAGAGAGAGAGAGAGAGAGAGAGAGAGAGAGAGAGAGAGAGAGAGAGAGAGAGAGAGAGAGAGAGAGAGAGAGAGCTAACGCTAGAGAGCAGCCACACTGCTAGCACTGCAGCCTAATGTGCTTTTATCGGCTTTTCAAAGGCAAACTTCACTTATTATTACGACTGAGGGAAATATTATGCATTCGATGCACATATTTAAGCATTCGTAGCGCTATATGCCCAGTTGGGGGAGTTTGCATTAGTGCAGGACGGTGTTATTTGTTTCAGATCAGAGCAGTTGAGCTGAGTTAGCTTAGCTATAGCGAGCAGCCAGCGAACCCAAGTTCTTCAAGCTCTTTTGCGTTTCGCTGTCAAGATGCCTGCGATGTTAGAGAAGGGCACCACTGAGATATCGGGTAAAAGAAGGGGCAGAAACTCTGTAAATAATCCGGCCAAAAGTTTTACTTCAAATGGGAACAGTAACCATTCATGGGAGGAAGGAAGTTCGGGTTCCTCAAGTGATGACGAGCATGGTAAGTCACGGTGGTAGCCTCGGTCCCTCTTCACAAGTTCATACACTTCTGATGAATGTAATCAGTCTATTTCATCTGTTCTTCTGTCGCTCTCAAGGTGCGGGCGGGATGCGAGTTGGACTGCAGTATCAGGCAGTTGTTCCAGACTATGATCCTGGTTTGTGACTTTTGACTGTTGGAAGCTTCTTTGACAGCACAGGGTGGATGGCGTAATAGCCTCAAACACTATTCGTTGTTGGAATAGTTCGTCCGTTTAGTGCCCTTCATCATCGGCATCAATAATAATTTAATTACATGTCTCGTTGGCAACCTACATTAAAAGTAGCCAGTTATAGTTCACAAAGATAAAACTAAACAAAATATGAAAGAAAAACTTTTGCTGGTTGATATCTGAAACTTAAAAAGCGTTCATTAAACGATTTTTACGTGTTATTTTCAAATTCCCTTTTACCTTTTTTAAAGATTTGGCTTGGATGTATTAAACGCTTTGTAGGAAAAGGCTGCTAAGCGAAAAATTGCCTATTAGTAGTAAAATTGATTGTTTGAAATTAAACTGGATGTGTTTTTGTTTAATACACTAATTCCTCTTTTTTTGTCACCAGAAGTAGCAAAGGCAAGCCAAGAGAGAGAAAATCTGGGAATGCTAGTGTGGTTTCCAAATCCGAGCATACCAGAGGCCAAATGTGAGTCATTTATGTGGATGTTAGCTGGCTGTATACATAATAAACCAGCATAAACTGTTTTCTTATGCAGATATTGGCATTCTTTAAAATTTTACCATGTTACCCAGTGTTTTTCTGACATTTAAGTGTACAATTTTTTTGTTGGTGAATTGCTTTACTCGCACAGCATAATACGTAGAGCCATTTGTAGTTAGATTTCTACCAAAACAATTTTGATCCGTTTAGCCCAACATGGGATAATTAGCCAACAGTTGAGTCTGGAGTGTGACTGTTTGTCCAAGCAGTGAAATACAAGTGCTGTGTTCAGATTGCCAATGAATATTTAAAGTTGTGTAATGTGTATAATACCAGACATCCCACCCTGCACAAACTCATTCCTGGGAGATCTATTGCTACACAATGTTATCATATTATTCATTTTTGTTATCCACTTAACACAATTTCGTTCATTCAACAGTATTCATGCACCATCAGTAGACAGTGTAGTGGGATGAAAAAATAGTCCAAATGCAAGCAGTTCACAAGAGAAGCATTTGAATCCCATGATAATACCAAGTAAAATTGTAATGTGTCTTTGCTGGTCATTTGTAATCGAAAACGCATCTTAGTACCAGATGGAAACTGGGCTTCTCTCTCGCTCGTTCAATTTCCAGGATATTGTATATAATTTGTGGATGTTAAGGACTGAGACTTGGATGTCTGTAATACTTTCTATCTTTAAAGATAGGATGTGAGATGCATATTAAGTCTACAGTTTGCATAGAATATTAGTAGTATGACATTATGATATTCCTAAATTCTGTTTGGTGCCTCTAGTGGCACAGAAATTCCACAATTCATCTTTAAATTTTGGCTTAAATCATTCACTCAGTAGTGTTGAGGAGGCTATACGTATTAAATATTTTTAAAAGAAATGTATTATATATGTAAAATAAACATTTATCTTTTTATTGGTTTTTAGTTGTATACATATGTTCTGATGATTGTTTTTGTCCCTGTTTTTTTTTTTTTGTTACAGTGGATGAGTATATTGCAATAGCCAAAGAGAAACATGGGTACAATATGGAGCAGGTAAAATTATTATGCTGACATTTTTGTAGGCCAGAAGTATGATTGTGTCATACTATTGAATCACAATCAATGACTGTGATTCAATATGCTTTTGATGCGTCTTATTTTAACTCATATGGTAGAATATTCTACACTGCATTAGTTGAATGTTACCGCATTAAACATGAGGTGTGTTTTTAATTTTAACTGTCTTAAATGTCCATAAATGATCAGCTTTCTGTTTTTAACAGGCATTGGGCATGCTGTTTTGGCACAAACACAACATTGAAAAATCATTGGCAGATCTTCCCAACTTCACCCCTTTTCCAGATGAGTGGACAGTTGAAGACAAGGTGCTGTTTGAACAGGGTTTCAGCTTTCACGGAAAAACATTTCACCGCATCCAGCAGATGGTGAGTAAGATGGCTGAAACCACTCTCACCATAAAAATAAATTATTCACTTCAGCAGCTTCACAAATCAAAGTGATAATCACACACGAGGCGCCTCAGAAATCCAGATTATTAATGGAATCAAGTCCTAAATTCTAACGCTTAGGCTCATCTACATCTGAATCAGTGTCAGCTTTGATTATGAATAATGGTGTCGATATGGTGTGTCCGATGTTTCCATCGCTGATGTGTTTGATTTGCAAACTTTTCTTTTTTGTTCTAGCTTCCAGACAAGTCAATTGCAAGCCTGGTTAGATTCTATTACTCATGGAAGAAAACGCGCAGCAAAACGAGTGTGATGGACCGCCATGCACGCAAACAGAAAGAGAGATCGAGAGGAGAGGTCAGCATGAAGATATTAATAGGATGTGTTTGCTTTTTAAGAGTCTTGATCAAAGATTGAGCTGTCATGGAAAGCTAGCATTGTCTATTTTTAGAAAACAACATTGTCGTTGTTGAAAAGGAAATGTCATATTTGAAATTTTCATTTATTTTTCATGTAGTGATGATGAAGGAGAAGAAAACGGTCGCAAATCTCCAGGGGATGCTGAAATTGAGCCAAATAAGGATGAAAAGAAAGAGGTAATATAAAGACACATTTCTGCACATTATTATGTACAGATTTTCAGCAATAACACCTTAGTTATTCATTAACATAATTAGATAATGGGTGTAAAACTCTGTAATATACTTCAAATCACCTTTTCTTTTTTTGAGAATTTTTTTTTCTGATTATTTTAACTTTTAGCAGTGCTGCTACACTTTACATATTGGACATTTATTTTTTTTAAAGGGAACAGCTGGACTTGAGAAACAAGAATCAAAACCTGCAGTTGTGCAAAAGGTGCAATTCTAAATATATATTTTAAATCTGTTGTACCTATTTTGTTAATGTGCATCTCTCATTCTCCATACATCAATAATACATTTAATCTAAATCAATAAACATGTTTTAAATCAATCAAAGATTCAAATGGCTCTGTGTGTTTCCGCAGCCAGTGAATATCGCAGAGAAGTCTATGCATGTTAAGAAGGAGGTACAGGGACTTGCTGGGAGGAACCTGCATAGAGCGAAGAAGAAACCTCCTAAAGGAATGCATTTAATCTCCGATGATGTGACGGCGATGTCCAGCAGCGGCCCGGCCGCAGTTAGTGTTCTGAGACAGCTGGATATGGAGCTCATCACCATAAAACGACAGGTTAAGAGTTTTATTACTTCTCAGCAGAGGCGCAGGTTTGATTTTGAAATTGGTGGGGACGGGTTCAGATTCGATTTCGATTCGAAAGCTCTCAGATTGATTCGATTCGATTTTCGATTCCTGATCTGATTCTCAATTCGACTATAATGAATATAGATGTAATACAAATCCTATATTTATAAAAAAAGAACAGTGCACACAAGTTTACTAGTGGTTAATTGATACAAAGAAATTAAGGCCACAAACCTGTATATAAAACTAAAATTAAATTAAATTGAAAAAAGTAGCACAAATAAATACAATATTATAAAGACACAAATAAAGAGACATTTTGGGGCAGTTTTTTTTTGTATGTCAGAAATACTATAGAAACTGAATAAAGTAATCAAATAAAATAACACTGGATAGTCTTTTTAGTCCAGACTGAATTAAATACATGGGCTATTAATTCGGATTGCTTACAATTAATGCTATATTATGTTGCTATGACAACTGAATTAATGACAGACACATATGGCTGCGTTCACTTTAAGAACTAGAGCACTGATCCATTACGGTCTCATTGTAGCCTACTGTCTGTCTGTCACACGCGTTTAATGCTAATTTAAGACGTAACCGACTATCTTTACGAGGTTACTCACCTAGACCAGAGTTTTGAAATAATTTTGCGTGTTTTTAACTGTTAAAGCGATATAATCCAGGGATAAAACTTTTGTTTCTGGCGAGCTGTTTGTGAGGCGGATTTAGGCTTTACTGGATGTGCACACAGACTCTGAGAGTGCGCGAGGGCGGGATGGTTTAACATTGCTTGAATGTTTATCTTAAAAAGACGTGAAAATGTTAAACGTTAGTTACGATTATAGGTTAGGCGATGCAATACTGGCCCGATTGTGCAAGTGAATATTCCATCATGTCCGGACTCCTAAACGCGAGTGTGTATCGACACCTGCGGAAGCGCTTGCCTAGTGCAGAGAGAGAGAAGACGCAGCACCGCGAGCCCTTAATATGGAAAAAAATCGTTTCGTGGCCATTGAGAATCGATTTTGAATCGACCACATTTTAAAAAACGCTTAATGGAAAAATCTATTTTTTGCCCAGCCCTAATCAATTTATAAATGTTTTAAGTTTTGATCGAAATTATTGCAAGGGATATATCAGTGTCACTGGATATTGGTAGGGACACGTCCCTAGCGTCCCTACTAAATTCTACACCCCTGCTTCTCAGCAACATAAGTTTCATCTCTGTGTTTTATATTTGAGACCTTAGGCTGAGCTACAAGTAAATCAGACAGACAGTGATGCAGTTTGTTATAGTTTAAAACGGAGAACTTTGAAAATGATGCAAATAACCCTTATATCTTGTTACAGATTCAGAGCATCAAACAGCACAATAGTGCCCTCAGAGATAAGCTAGACACAGGTTTGGATGAGTACAGGCCATCTGAGGTAATCACATCTTTAGAATTCTTTTCCACCAAACATATTTTATAGAGGGCCATGTTTACCATTTTTATGCATGAATGTTGTTCACAAAAAGATATAAATGTGCTCTGTTTTCCTCAGGCTAATCCAAAAATTCGATACGCCTGGACCACAGAAGAGCAGCTGCTTGCCGTACAAGGTAATTTTGGCCACATTTCTCAAGTGGTTGTTGGATAAAGAGTTGTTGGATTATGTAAATTACTTTGAAATAAAGTTAAAAGTTTTGAGCAATGAAATTCTGGTCAATCCTTGGTTCCCTCTGTCAGCTGTAAGGAAGTACGGACGGGATTTCCAAGCCATTTCTGATGTGATCAGCAACAAGTCTGTGGTTCAAGTGAAAAACTTCTTTGTGAATTACCGCCGTCGTTTCAACCTGGACGAGGTCCTGCAGGAGTGGGAAGCTGAGCACGGCGTGGAGGGACGTAAGGGTATAGATGAAGAGAAGATGGAGGTGTCATCTGAAGAGGGGACCACCCCAGGACCTTCAGAAAACCAGACAGAGGTCAGTAGCTCTTCTACTCTCAGTTTCCCATCAATGCCTCTTAGTTCAATGGGCTTTCCCACTAAAATTCTGCCTTGTATTCCAGTCAGGCTGAAAATTCTTGCTCTAATTGAAGGATTTTTTTCCTGCATCTGGTTTTGATCATCAAATTATATTTTTCAGGAACAAACAGCATTGGAAACACAGAACCCCTCAGTTTCCTGAGTTCTTCAACAGCGGTGAGCCGAGCTCAGATCAGTTGATGTCGCAGCTGTGCGTTAGAGGCATTAAGGCTTCAACAGCCTGAGGCGAAGCCTCTTCGTAATGGACATTCCTCCCCTCAGCCCTTCCAACTCTCACTCCCCTATTGAACCCGGGACTCCATAACAGGTGCTACCGCATGGGAGCATAATCTTCACCAAGCTAGGAACTCAGGACCATCGTTATAGTCACTGCCAACAGAAGTATAGTTTCTGTCTGGTGTTCCAGCAGTTCTCCGCAAATGGTAATTGGTCTGTTATGGGGAATGAAACACCCATATACCCATCCCAATGTCACTGAACAATGAATTGTGGTCTTGAAAGATCTCTTGTCTGAAGGAGTTTAATGTCACTTGACCATCTCTTATTCTTTATATATTCATAGGACTTTGATCTGGTCCAAATCCAACATCCCTTTCCAGTTTCTTTTTTTTATTGTAGCATATTATCTAGTTATACGAGTTGTTATTTTGAACGTTTTTAATTTCGTTTTTTTATTTTATGTCTGGTTGGAATTTTAAGCTATTTATTTGCATAAAATTGAATTATTAAAACTGCACTGTATATATAAAATGAAATGCCAGTGTGGTTGAAATTTTGAAAAATAATACCGTTTTTATTATTCTTTAAAAAAGAAATGAGAATAAAAATTGTTCAAGTGAATTGAATTTGGTTTAGTATTAGGTCATTATATTTATATATATATATATAATATATGTTAAGTGTTTAATCATGGACCCTTGAACATGGTGTATTCGAAATGCATTTTTATCTATTGGCCGAGGCTGATGACTGTAACAACAGACAGCAAAGTGTTGTAATGGAATGGGGAATTATTATTATTATTATTATTTTATTTTTTTTTTGCTTAGATTTTGAAATCTTATTACAAACTGTGTTTTGCATGCATGAACAGACTCTTCTTCATGCAAAGGTCAAGCTTTATACCCTCTAATGGGTGTTTAAACGTATGAATTGCCATGTGTAGTTAAGAATTTTAAAATAAGGCAGCACATCTAAATTTCTACTATTCCATGCTTTATGTTTTTCAAATGTCCTTAATTATGTTGTTTATAAATCAACAGTAGATGAGTTCATATTGTTTCTTTTTGTATGTTTAATTGGAAATGGAATAAGTTATTATTTAAAATACATGCACACTCACTTGTTTCGACCAACTTTTCCCTTTCTAATAACTAATGGTACCATACATGTGTGAATTACTTTTAAAGTTTTGTGTGCAGATAACATGTTCATGGTTGGGGTGAAATTATGTCTGTGTGTGTGGGTGGAAGCTAATGTGGTCATAAACTGTGGCCCATATATATTAAACCTAAGGGATCTATACAGTCAAATGCATTGAGTGTTATTCAACCCATATACATCACATTTTGTTATATTTAACCCATTTTAAGTTATTTATCATTAGTTATTATATGTGATAAGCATGGAAGATCACAACAGGTAAAGCATAGGAATTAGCAAAATTCTGGATATATAGAATATTGTAATTATAACTTTGATGTAATTAAAAGGATAAAACTTGCGTTGAATTTATAATAGTTATAAACACATGAATTATGCAGTAAACGACATCAGGGCAACAAACATTTTTGGGTTACTGGTGAGAAAAATAGCCTCTCCATATTGCGCTTTTTTGTAGTTAGATTGTAGCCTAGGTTAGATTCTTTGTTATTAGATTCTAACTAATTCGATATTTCATTTCGATATTATCATTTTACAGGTCATCACCTAGTAGAAACCACGTGGAAAAGAGCCGCCGCTGAAGTGAAAGCGATTGTAATGAGCTCTGGCGCCACCCCGCGGCCAGACGCCACACCACAGCCTGTTCTTTCTCTATGGCGTCCTTTTACAACCAGCTACAATTTTTTTCATGACGGGGATTTCCTGAGGAAGTCAGACCAAGGGGGCTTTCCAGTTACTAGGCTTGATATCAACAGCACACTGCCACAGTGGCGGCTCTCTCACCTAATCGTGTACCTCAACCGAGCCGTTTTTGGAACATTCCGATGTCAAAATGACCCGATTTGATCCTATGGCCGTTGTTGCCTGTTTGAGAAGCGAGGACGGAGCTGTGGCCGCGTAAATTTGGACGTTGTTGTCTCGGTGTGTCTGTCATATGAGTGGACCATCTGTGGCTCCATTCGTGAAATTCTTCAGAGAAACACGGTTGGATCATCGGACGAGATCGTCGATCAACTGATTCATGTAAGTGGATGGCTATTTCACAGATCCATATGTAAAATGACATGTAGCTCGTGTTGGTGAAAGGTAAAATTAGGCAAACCCAAAGTCTATGGGCTCACCTACTGTGATTAAAGTGTGTCCTGCTTTGATCGGAGATGTTCACCTGCTCTCTTAAACGTCTCCAGGACAAATATGGGCTCTTTTGGGCTCCGATTCTTCAAGTTATGAAACATGTAAAGCTATCAATATGTTAACAGGTTAAATCCTGTACAGCTGTCTTCCAAATCCATGGTAGATGAAGATGATCTCACCTCTGCATGTATGTGTACTGTGTAGTGTAGCCTACTTTTACTCTGCTTCTATTATGATCATCTATGAGATGATTTTAAAGTTAAGGGTCTAAAAATTCCACACGTTTTATATAGGCTTTGTTGTATAGAGATATGCTATGGTCTATAAACTTAAGCCTATCTAACATTCATACAAGTTTTTTTTTTCCTGCTCTTTAAACTTCTATAGTCTTATTCCTTGGGGGCAATACCTAACTTGCAAAATTCTTGCATGATTTAGGCCTGTACGCTACTGAGATGGAAAAAACCATGATGGCACACTGTATTCCACTGTTGGATGCAGTTTATGAGACTGGGTGTACTGCTGTCTTACATGTCAAATTTTAATCAGAACATATTATTTTTTTAGCAGATATATGACTTTTAAACTCAATTCTTCTGACACAGATTTAGTGTACTAACATTGAATTTTTTTTTTCACAACAAATAGTGTCAGGTAACCTGTATTTAGAACCTGATCATTAATAATTGCTTTATGTATGATTTTTTTTTATTGCAAACTATTAACTAAAAACAAAACCATACAAACATAAAAGCGCAGTAGTTTGATTCTAATAATAAGCTGTATAAATAGTGTCAACTAATAATAATAACCATCGGTAACACCGCCATTCAAATGTTTGGGGTCGGTAAAATCTTTTAATGCTTTTGAAAGTTGCATTTATTTGATTAAAATTTGTTAAATATTATTACAGTTCAAAATAACTGAATTATATTTGAATATATTTACAAGCTTATGGCAAAGCTGAATTTTCAGCAGCCATTACTCCAGTCTTCAGTGTCACATGATCCTTCAGAAATGCTGATTTGGTGTTCAAAAAACATCTCTTATCAATATTGAAAACAGTTGTGCTGCTTAATTTAACAGGTAAGGGATTTTTGTGGAAACCGTGAGGCTTTTTTTCAGGATTCTTCGAAATAGGAAATTCAAAAGAACAGTATTTATTTGAAATAGAAGTCTTTATTAGCATTGTAAATGTCTCCACTGTCACTTTTGATCAAGTTAATACATCCTCGATGAATAACATTATTCATTTCTTTTGAACATCGCTGTATAAACTTAGATCTTGGTTTTACATTTGTGAGTTGTAAGTCTTAAGTTATATTTAATGCAAAAACTTTGTAACTTTGTTTAGAGTTTTGCATTAGTGGATTTTTCCACAAGCTCTGGTTTCGAATTGGGACTGTAACATAATAATATTATTACCTTGAAGAATAGGTTATATTAAATGTATCAATAAAAAGTGTAAATATCATTCAAATTGATAATCTTTCGATCTCTATTTAAATCCGCTGAGCCAGTTTGAAAATCTAAAACAGGACAACATGTGCTGCTGTGTGCAGATCAAAACCAGACCGTTTGAATCCAGCCTAGTTTCACTCTCAGAATAACACCGTAAAGTGTTGTGATACACTACAGGGAACATGCATTTGGGGTTTGATTTCAACAAAAGTTGGAGCAGGCTCTTTTCTGAAAGCAAAAGGTGGCTGAGAACATGACATAAGCCTGACCTCTTCCTTTGCATTTTCACACAAAGCAACCCCATTAGTTTTAACCCATCACACCTTCATCATATGCTCACATGATCTGAAATGGTGTTTTATTCCTGTAAATGACCTATGGTAGTCACACATGCCTTCCTCTAGTAAAAGGTCAGGCTAGAAAGAGGTGATATTCCCCTTCTTAGTTCTCTTTCATTTTTGTTATGAGATCTCCTGCAGTGCAAATACAGAATCCGTATTACCTTGATGCTTCTCAGCTCTAAACTAACAGTCTGAAATGTATTGTGTTACGCTTTTCACCTGCAGCTCTCTCTAGTATTATGTTCTTTATTACACGGATGCTTGCTTTACCTTAGCATTTAGTCTTGTCATTTTCGTTCTTGGTTTTATGTGGCGTGTTTTATTTTTAACAGTTTTATTACGTTAACTGTACTGTAAATTCACTGATATAATGAGACATAATTGTGTCGTTTATCATGCTTTTTTGGGCCACGTCTATCTAAATGATAGCGTTAAAGGAATAGTTCACTTCCTCCTTTACTCTTCATCATGTCATTCCAAATCTGACCCCATAAAGTGAAAGGCTAAACGCTTCATTCATTGAATCTTCCTTTTCACCAAAAAAGTTTGTGCAGTAAATTATTTTTGGTGAATTATCTCTATAAAACTGTAAATAGGTCACAATCTGCATTGTGCAACATTTACTGTTTAATTTGTTTAGGGTCAGTAAGATATTTTTGTTAAATATATTAATTCTTTAATTCTACAAGGACTCATTAAGTTGATCGAAAGTAGCAGTAAAAGCATTTGTAATTTTACAAAAGATTTCCATTTTAAATCAATTATGTTCTTTTGACATTTTTTACTCATTAAGGAATCCTAAAAATGAATCAGGGTTTCCACAAAAAAAAAAACAGTTTTTGGTTTTGATAATGATAATAAATGTTTCTTGAGCATCAAATCGGCATTTTAGAATGATTTCTGAAGGATCATGTGACACTGAAGACTGGAGGAATGGCTACTGAAAATTCAGCTTTGCCGCCTTGTGAATAAAATTTAACAGAGACATTTTATATATATGTATATATAGTGACATACATGCATACATACAGACATATCATACCGGCCTGTAGAAAGGAGTTTATTTCAGCGTCATATAAAATCCACAATAATGATAATAATATTAAAGCAATTGCAGATCTGGTATCGTAAAAGTAGACGGTCTCGGCCGATACCCAAAGTCAGGTATCGGGATTCGGATCGGAAGTGAAAAAATGTTGATCGGTGCATCCCTAATTTTAATTTATAATAATATTTCATAACGTTACTCTTTTTACTGTACTTTTGATCAAATAAATGGAGCCTTGGTGAGTATAAGAAAGGCTACTTACAAATACATAAACAAAAATATCAACGTTAACTTTCGTGGTAAAATAGAATTTTTGTTCAGACATCAACAACTAGATAAGGTCACATAATTCCTTGCATAAACAATAGTTTGCCTACCGACTTTTTGCCTTAATGGCTGTTTGTGTGTTTTTTTGTGTGTGTGAATGGGTGTGAATGGGTGTGTATGTGTATTGTCAGCAGTGACAGAGAGGGATGAGGCAGCAAATGGAAAAGCCCCTTAAATATTCCTGGAAATCTCTAGAGAACTGCACGTTCTGGTCCCAGCACATGGATTTTTATTTGCATGGATTTTTATTTGTACTTGGTTGAATGTTTCTATATATAATAGTATAATAGTTTGTTTGCATAGATGTTTTCTCTCAGAGTTTGTGGATTATTTCAGTGACGGTTTTATTTAAAATTGTAGGTGGTTTTATTTTTGACCTCAGCAATGTGAGACGAGAGATAAAGGTAGGGAAATACCTGTACCTAATAAAGCAAAACAGAAACAAAATCAGGGACAAAATCCAATAAAATTTTATTTCCAACAAAACAAATTGTGAATATTCACTTTTGTTTTCATGGATGACTCTTTTTTTTTAGTCACATTGTCTGTCCATTTTACAAAAGGCATGTTGAGCCATGTAGTGTGTTTGTGAAACACACATCACTAAGGCTGTAATGCAATGTATATGTCAGATTGGATTTAACATTTCTTTATGAGAGTGTGAATAATTTGATGGGTGTGTGTGTTTCTGTGTAAGAGAGAGAGTGTGTGAGCATCTCACATGGCTGTCCAAACATGGCTGTCAAAAGTTATTTATCTAGGCAAACCTTTAATCATTTGAAGAAAATGTGAGTGGTATGTGCCTGTCCAAAAAGTTTTATTCATATTAGACTGTAAAAAATATGGAGAAAGCGTTTGTGACGTCACCCATAGACTTTTTAAAGAATAGTTTTGAGGCTGTTTATGGGGGGTATGGGCGGCGGCATACTGGAAAATCTTGAGAAATACAAAATACAAATGTTCAGAAAGGATACAGATATGGTATGATGTGTTGTGCCGAGACGTCAAATTCCATTCGGCGCAGCCCGTCAATCAAGCTGTCAATCAAAGTTATACATTTTTATATCTAAATACGATCTAACGAGTTAGAAAAAAAATCACCCCTCACAGTTGTCAGGCTCTCGGAACCTCTATCGAAAAATACAATAAAAGTCCATGGGACCAAACTGTAAAGATATGAATTTATGCTGTGAAAACGGACATTTTAACATGGGGGTCTATGGACATTTGCTCCCTTTTGGGACCTGCCCCTTGCGGATTTTAGATGTATTGCAGCATCTTTTTTTCGCTTTCTGGGTAGGCTTCATTTTTCAGATTAGAATGTTGCCGCTTGGTTTTATTAAGGTTATGTTGCTATATGGTCTCAGCATATTCTGCTTGTTTGCTGGTAAAGCTGTTTTATTGGCAAAATTTACAATCATGATTATTTTGGTAATAATGATTATCTAACACCATTACTTACTGACTTTGAAAACATCATACATTTATTGACCTTTAAAAAAAGTCCATGAACTTTAATATTTAAATGATATTTCAATTAAAGAAGCTTTGCGTAAGTTCTGAAATTTCTTACCGTTACTGACACCAGTGGCCTTTAGAGAAACTGCAGCCAGTCTCATGCTTGTTCTCGGTACGCACGCTCATTGGCCGCGCTAGAAAAGGCTTTTCCGTGGTTGTCTGGATTGTGCTGGAGGCTGGTCGCTTCTTTCCGTCCGCAGAGTCCATTTGAAACACTACTGCTAGCGATTGCCGCTGCTTACTGAATGGCTGCAACGGATGCCCAAGTAGCCAAGAATGCGCATGACATCACATTTTGTGAATTTTCACTCAAATTCGGAGCCGACTCCTCCACACACAATTGAGCCCACAGGCTGATAGAGGCAACCGTGGTGGACAGTCAAGGTGTCATTCTTTCTATTACACTATGGTTGGCTCATTCCTTTTTTAAAGTAAAAATCACACATATCCCCTTTAATGAACTGAAAAACATTGCATAGTTGTGTTTGGAGTCAATTGCTTTATTTGTGACGCAATGAAACATACCAAATTGTGTAGACATAATTTTTGGCCAGGCTGTCATACAAAGAAATAATGAATGCATGCGAAAGAGAGAACCAACAAAATATTAATAACTGATTGTGTTTGCTTGTTTTCTATTCATTTTGTTTTATTTCCATTGGAAAATAACTACTAGATAAAAACTCTAACTTTTAAGGACACCAATTTTCTTTGTGATTGAGTTATGTATCGTAATCTAAATAAATACATTTTCTTCCTTAAAATACAGGGGGCATAGTCAGGAGACCCCTATGTTAAATTCCCATAGAAGCAGGCAGATTTTTAGTATTAAAGGCTAGTTATTTCATGGATCCAGGATACTATGCATCCTGATAAAGACAAACTTTCAGTTAGTCTAATAGCTGGTTTGATTTGCATTGAGAGATGATCTTATGGAAAGTAGTAACCCATGCATGCAATCTCTTGGTATGGTGAAGGGTATGTGATGTGGGGCAATTTTAATTCCAAAGGCCAAGGGAACTTTATCTGGATGCATAGTATCCTGGATCCATGAAATAACTAGCCTTTAAAAATAAAAATCTGCCTGCCTCTATGGGAATTTAACATAGGGGTGTCCTGACTTATTCTTCTATACACAGAGACTTTTCAGTACAGTCACGTTTTTTCACACACATGTGTAGCCTATTGTTTTTTTGTGTGGGCTTCGATGTGCAAACTTTTATTACTACATTTATTTCAAACTTGCCGAAAATATTTTTTTGTTAGAATTAGCCATCAGAATTTGAAGGTTTACAAACTAGAAAAATGCTGTGCTTAATTTTATAAGGGTGTGAAATCTCTCTCTCTCTCTCTATATATATATATATATATATATATATTTTTTTTTTTCATTGCCCTATGTAGGCCCCTGTGTGTGCTCGAAATTTTATCTACCTTATTAATCAATATATTACATTAATGATTAGTTATTTTTTTAAACGATATAAATATATATATATATATATATATATATATATATATATATATATATATATATATTAGAGCCCGACCGATAAAGGATTTTGAAGGCCGATACCGATACAAATATTTGTTGGTTTTAAAATCCGATATTCCGATATATCGGCCGATATTATTTTTTTTATATATTACAGAAACGCGCAGAACAGATTTCCCTAACATTAGTTATTTATAGTTATTTATGAGTTTTAACTAAAATAATGATAATGCATAATTATAATTATAATTTTAAAAAGAAACTTGTTTCTTTTATTGTCACAACAGAACAGACTGATGATAGTGGCATTAGCTAGCCTATGTCTCGTGACCAACTCAACGAGTGTTGCCAAAAGGTACGGTGTAGAGTGCCCTCTGGTGGACAAACTATACAACTCCAACACTCATGACATGGTTCAAGCGTGTTTCGTCCATTTTTATTTTATTTTTTAAATATTCATTTATCGGCCATTATATCTGCCAATACCGAATAGTTTGGAAAAAGCCTAATATCGGCCGATAATTTCGGCCTGCCGATATATCGGTCTGGCTATAATATCTATATATATATATATATATATATATATATATATATATATTTTATTTATTTTTTATTTTTTTTTTTTACATAAAGATTGTAAAAGTATGTTTGGTCTTTTATGGAGGGACAAAGAGTACGCCACTCTAAAGGAGAAACTGAGTTTATACAAAACAAATTTGGTGCATCATTGCAAAAGGAAGGTGGATTTTGTACATGGAATTTTTCAGCCATTTTGTTCACGAATGCATGCTGTAAATCACAAAGCTGGTTTAGCAGAATGAGTTACATCCTGAAGTTTGCTACTTGGTGCTAGTAGTTTATTCAGAACTGTGAATATGCCTTGGCAAACAATAACAATAATGTTTTGTCATCAAGAGAGCAGTTATTTTCTCTGGGTGCTATAGGCCGAACTGTTTCTACTGATCTATGACTGAGCTTTAATTTTCTAAGTCAAAATATATGTTTACTCGCATTCATAAAAATGCACCATAAATACTTTGAATTTGCTTTTTAAAGTCTCTGTACTGGAGAAGAGGCATGTGCGGTGGGGACCAGTCACTCTTGTGGAATAACTGTGGTGTCCTCTGCTTAAAGGAATTCTAGCAGTGTTCAGCAACAGAGCCGGGACCTTCCTGCATGCGTGGTTAATGTGTTGCTGGTTCATGGGGAGATATTATTAGAGCTAGAGAGCTATGCATGTTATGAAGGGATTTCCCAGACTGAGAGCTGCCGGTCAGGAGCTGTTGATGTGGCAATGTAAGCACAATGCTAAAGCATCGCCTCAATGGCAGGCATTAGCAAATGGAAGAGGAGATGACTAACTTTGATCTATCTAGCCTTGGCTGGAGACGCAGAAGCCAGGCGACGTTTAAGAGGTTAATGGGTCTGACGACACCCGCGTCATTTACTCGTATAGTCAAGATGATTCAGTCACTGCTTACTTTGCTGTCATGTTTTTCATAAGCAATTATGAAATGACAATGCTGACATCATTTTATAAGAGTGTTTTGTGTTTCAGATTGGAAGATTCATAAATAGCCTACTGCTTTTAATTATATTGTTTGATAGAAAAATCTGCTTTTTAAAATATAATTGATGATTAATTATAGAATAATAATTGTAGTACAATGATACTTGATAAATTGTTGGGATGTAACTGATTTTTAATTTACATTATATTCTTGATATTACTTGATTATCAACTTACCAGTATTGACCAGAATTGTGTTTTTGGTGCATCCAAATTATAAAATAATAAAAAATACAAAATAAACAAGTTACTGACATGTATTTTTATGTACACTCCCATTAAATGTAAGATTTATTTTATTATTTTTTTAAGTTTCTTATGCTTACCAAGGCTGCATTTATTTGACAAAAAATGCTGTAAACACTGTAACATTGTGGAATATTACTATTTAAAATGACTCTTAATGTAGATAAATATATTAAGATAGATTAAATATGTTATAGAAATATGTAATTTATTCCAGTGATGGCAAAACTGATTTTTCAGCATCATTACTCCAGTCTTCAGTGTCACATTATTATAAAATGCTGATTGGTGCATAAGAAATATTTTATTATATTTTTAAAGTATTATAAATATTAATTAATATTAATTAATAAAAATGAAATATCTTTTATTATATTTTTGTTGAAAACAGTTTTGCTGGTTAATATTTGTTTGTGTATACTGATCAATTTGATCAGTTTCATGCATCCTCGTTGAATAAAAGTATTAATTTATTAAAAATAAAACTAAAAACTCTACTTACCCTAAACTTAGTGTTTATATTCCTGCTTTTATTTATTTATTTATTTATTTAGCTCATTTTAAGCATTTGAAATGTCCCCAGCTAATGTGACGAACTACATTGGTGGTTCTTCTACTAGGACACCTGTATGAGCTTGAGAGAAACTCATTCATCCACTAAAATCACCCTGGGAACCAGTAAAAGTAATTACAAGAGTGAAGTTAGACAACTGAAAGTCAAGCATCATTTGTTTGCAGATGTCACTTGGTTTGATATATTGTTGACATTTTAAGTGCTTCTTAAGGGTCCAAATGCTTTTGGGGGCCTCAGGTAGTCGCACCTTATATCCATCAAACTCTTCTGAATCAATAAGATTGGAACAGTATTCCTACTAAACACTTACCAGCACTTGTGTTCTTGAACAATGGCAGCAAGGCGGCCACAAATTGGTGTTTGACAAGGGGGCCTGGACCCAATCAGGCAACAGCCTATTCCGTTTTAGTCTCACTCTCAGTAATGTTCCCAGACTATACAGAATTCCTGACAGCTTCAATCTGGACAAGAAAGAATTGAATGTGCCAAAGATGACAGTAGACTATCAATTTTTTTTTGTCTGTTTGGATATGTAGTATATCTAAATCTTAAAGTTTTCATATATTTTTGCAAGTTATTGTGAAGTTTTTATGTAACTAAGACATTCAGCATTTAAATTGTCTCATGTACATGTCATAGGTGAGGAGTTAGACCCTAATCTGTTTGTTTCTCTTCAGGTCATGTCCGCAGGCGTAATGTGGAACAGCAGATTGCCCTGCAGCAGCGTCCGCCATCTCTTGCTATGCCCTCCATGGCCCAGCGGCCAGGCCCGAGCCGGGCTTCTTGCCCCTGCATGGAGGCTTCAGGGACCGTTTTGTCATGACACCTGAGCCCAAGTATTGCTGTGAGGCCTGCAGGCTAGTGCTCTGTATACCTCGGCAAACTGAGTGCGGACATCGCTTCTGCGAGAGCTGCATCACAGACCTGCTCAGGTGGGTGAGGGTTCATTAGTGAATGCTCTGCTGTAATAATAAGAAAGCAATCACAAGCCAAAGGAAAATTTCTGATAATTTATTTCCAACATATTTCCTATTTCAGATAGTGTCCATTTATTCTTTATTAGGATTGCATTTACACCTTCCATTTCAGTCTCGGACGATATAGATGGCACTTACCTGTACAAAAAAAATGGAAGATGACTCTTTTTTTGCATTGGAGTTTGTTTTTACAGAAACATTTCCATCAGTTATTCTAGATGTGTTATTTAAAGTGTTTTAAAATGTATTTGAAGAGAAACAAGATATTGTTCAGTGGAATGATTCTTAAGTGATAATGATGACCAATCCGATGCCAAATCACACTAGAATGTTTATGGGTGCATACACTTAGCTTTTACTATGGATAAAGTAACGTTAATTGTGATCCGATCCATACTGAAAATGCATTTTAATGCCAGGTGTCAGTGTTGCTAATGCTAAATATGATCTTAATCAGGGGATCTCCACAGAAAACATCCAAGAGAACAAATGATTTGAAATAACACAAAACAAACATTAAATTTTTAAAAGAGATAAAATAGATTTCTCATTTTAGTTAAGCCCCTCAACAACTGATTTTTTTTTCAAAAAAACCTGAATAGATGAGGTAACCTTATTTTTAAAGTTTTTAGAGCTGCAAATCATTAATTAACACAATTCTAAAACAAAAATGTACTAGTTATAAATATACACTACCAGTCAAAAGTTTAAGATCAGTAAGATTTTTTATGTTTTTAAAAGAAGTCTCTTCTGCTCACCAAGGCTGCAATTTTTTGATAAAAACATACACAAAAAACACAGTAATATTGTGAAATATTATGATAATTTAAAATTACTTTTTTATGTTAATATATATTAAAATGTAATTTATTCCTCTGAAAAAAAGCAAAAAAATCACTCTAATTTTTTGTTTTTTACATTTTTATTTCAAGATTATTTGATGAATAGAAAGTTCAAAAGAACAGCATTTATTTAATTAGAATCTTTTCTAACATTATAAATGTCTTTACTGTAACTTTTCATCAATGTAACTCATCCTTGATGAATAGAATTATTGATTTCTTATTTATTTCCCCCAAAATAAAATACAAATTCTTACTGACCCCAAACTTTTTAAAGGGTAGTGTTTAATGTAACAAAAGCTTTCCATTTCAGATAAAAGCTGTTCTTTTGAACTTTCTATTATCAAAGAATCCTGAAATAAAAATGTAAAAAACTGTTTTCAACATGGATAATAATCATACATGTTTTTGGAGCATAAAATCATCATATTAGAGTGATTTGTGAAGGATCATGTGACACTGAAGACTGGAGTAATGATGCTGAAAATTCAGCTTTTTTTCAGAGAAATAAATTACATTTTAATATATATTAACATAAAAACTCATTTTAAATTGTCATAATATTTCACAATATTACTGTGTTTTTGTGTATTTTTATCAAAAAAATTGCAGCCTTGGTGAGCAGAAGAGACTTCTTTTAAAAACATAAAAAATCTTACCAATCTTAAACTTTTGACCAGTAGTGTATATATTTAAACAGATCCTTAATCCTTATCCAGTAAATCACAAACAACTGGAAAGTTATGTGACGAATATCGTTGTGGACAATAGGGGGACTAATAATCGGAGAGTATTGTGGAATAAACTTGGGTATTCCCAGCATTTTTTATTTCTGAATGTAGGTCATTTGACTACGGATACAATTTGCTTACAGTTGGATCTAACATTTTCTTTTTCAGTAAGCCTAACCCAGTGTGTCCAGCTGATCTAGAACCACTCTTTGAAGATAAGGTAAGAAAGTGAAGCCAAAACCACCAAGAGGACACACCCACTCCGTTACATATTAAATCTCACTCTCACAGCTCCAAGTGAAAGTGATGTGCACTCAAAATATCTCTCTTATACAGGCCGTGTAACGGATGTCTGTTTGTTTTTCATTTGATGTCAGATATTCCGGGATGTTTGCTGCAATAGGGAAATTATGGCTCTGAAGGTCTACTGCCGAAGTGAGAAAAATGGATGCAAAGAACAAATAAGTTTACAGCGGGTCATGGTAAGTCATATGATTCTTAGACACAATAGTCTACATATTGTATGGTAAATTCCTCCCAACTAGAACCTGCCTCGAGCGCAGAGAAATGTGAGCCTGGGCTTTTTATAAGTGTGAGAATGGGGAGTCTAGTTTTATTTATAGTTGAAGCACCATGAAAGTTATGTTTATGTAGAGACTTTTAGGCAAAGCGAGGCCACAGAATTCAGATCGGTCTCTCTCTTTTGAACAGGACCACTTGGAAGTTTGTCCGTACTATGAGGTGCCGTGCCCCTTGGGAAAATGTAAGGAGAAGATGATGAGGAAAGACATGCCTGAGCATTTGAGCCGCAAATGCAAACACAGAGAGATCACCTGTGAATTCTGCAATCACAAGATGGCCCTCACTGAGTTACAGGTAACGCACATTGTCCAAAATCCCCCAGTTCCCATAAAAAGGACCTGAAATCTAATGGAAAGTACTTAGAAATTCATGAGATCTTTTTTTGGTTGTCATTGAGTTTTTTTTCCTGGATTGGAATTAGTGGACATCTCAGTTCCTCTATGAGAAGTATTCCCCTTGTGTTCTGTCATTAATGTCCCATGACCTTTAAGTTTCACATTTGTACAAGGAACTTAGGGGAATCTCCCGTTGTGTTGACTGTCATTTAGAGAATGAATGATGTGAATTTTCACTTCAAGTATGCTTTCTGTTTTTCGAACTGGTTAATCCTGTCATTATTACTCCTTTTATCATGAGCATTTTGAAAGTGTGCAGCATACAGTATATATTTTTAGCGCATTTCAGTATAACAGTCGATCTCTCTTTACAGAAACACAAAGAAACAGTGTGTCCTGCATTTCCTGTAGCATGCCCTAATCACTGTTCGTTTTCTTCCATTCTCAAGAAGCGAGGTAAGCATGGACTGCACTAAGCTTTACGTTTGATTTACTAACGTGTTTGTCTATTGTTTGTTTGTTTTTAAAGGAATGAAAAATGATGGTAACATTTTACAGTGAGGTCTCAATTATTAACATTAATTAATGCACAACTAGCATGAACTAATAATGAACAAAAATGAACTTATAATGAACAATAATTTGCTTTATGTCAGTTCATGAAAATGTTTATATTCATGTAGGTTCCCAGTGCATTAACTAAAGTTAACAAATGCAACATTTGATCTTATGTAAATATTGAGATTAACGTTAGCTAAGATTAATAAATGCTGTATAAGTGTTGTCCGTTGTTAGTTTGAGCTAAGTAATGTTGTTAACAAATGAAACCTTATTGTAATGCTATCAAAATTATTTGAGTTGTTAATGAAGGGTGGAGGCAGATGAATTGTGATGTATTTATAAAATGAATTTTCTCCTATAGCTGTCTAGTCACCAACATGACTGTCCAAAGGCCCAGGTGACCTGCTCCTTCATTCGCTACGGTTGCACCTATAAGGTGACTTTCAGGCTCTTTTACTTGGCCAGATATTGACATTAAATGACATTCGAAATGTACTAACAATTGCAGTATAGTAGTATTTCAATTTTTGATGATATAACTTAATTTGCTTTGAAATGTAAAGTGTGTGTGTGTGTTAGAGAGAGAATATATATATATATATATATATATATGTATGTGTGTGTCAATTTTACAGTTTGACAGTTTTAACAGTTTTAAACCATTCTAAATTTGTACATTAATATATCAACATAATAATAAAGAATATAGAATAAACTAAGAATTTATTATGCAGTATATTATTGTTGTTATTATATAAATCATCATTTACATCTGAAATTGTTGTAGTTTTTTTCTTTGCAGTCTAGACTAATAATATGGTTGTAATTATTTTTAAGGGTCTGAATCAAGAGATGAGAGAACATGAGTCCAGTTTTGCATCTGAGCACCTGAGAATGAATGACAGTCAGGAACACCACACTAGAGTCCAAGGTATAACAATCAACGCATATTTCATAAACTTTATATTACATTTATATGTGTATATATCATTTTTTTAATTATATAAAATGATATATTTATTGTTGGACTATTTAACAAATCAGAAATCTTTTAATAGCATCCGGTGTGAAAATGAATATGCTTTTTCCTGTTCATATTTCCTTCATGCATGCATATACACAAATTAATCTTTTTGTGTAGGGTCGAAGGACATTAAGAGCGAGCTGATGGAGCGCTATAAAGTTCTGCCCGGGCTCAGCAGTCGTCTTGCGGAGGTCGAAACGCAGTATGAGGAGATGAGAGAAAGTACAGGCAGCTGGAGCAGAAGCTAGTCAGCATGCAGGTGAGAGCCGTCACCAATTAGTGGTTTTATTTTCTTTTGAGTCATTTGGTGAAGATAAAAATAACTTCTACTTTGTATAAAGTGAGGCAAGTTTGCTGTACTGTGCAAAACCTCTGTCTGACACATGCTTTTATAATTCAGTGCCTTTGCTTTATAACATGTCTTCTACAGTTGGCTCAAAGTCTGAGACCACACTGAAAATATGGGATTGACAATGTAATTTAACCTGGAAATTATTATTAAAGTTTAGGATTTTGAACAATTAAAGAAACATTTTAAATAAGAAACATTTAGGATTCCTATGTCAGTAATTAAATCAGTGAATATATGTTTTTAAGATTGATAATTATAATTAATAAATATTTTAGCATATTCGAATTGATTTCAGGACGGATCATGTGATATTGAAAACTGCTGAAAATTCAGCTTTACCATCACATGAATAAATTACATTTAACAATTTAAATGAAAACAATTTCACAATATTACTACAACCCTAAACTTTTGAATGGTAGTGTACGTAGATTCATTTTATGTACAATGTAAATTGTATACAATTTATTAAATATGTATGCATTGCAGTTATGTTATTATTGCTATTTTTATGTGCAAAATAAGTGCATTAGGATTTGACTTTCCAAACTTCTAATAAAAATATGTAAAGGGGACCTATTATGCCCTTTTCACAAGATGTAAAGCAATTATTTGATGTCCTCAGAGTGTGTATGTGAAATCTTAGCTCAAATACCCCAAATTTGGGCTTGTGCAAAAATGCACCATTTTAGTGTGTTTCCCTTTAAATGCTAATGAGCTGCTGTCCCGCCCTACTTTTCCATGAAGAGGTCCTTTCTATAAGCAGAATCATGTAATGCATAAACATACCTGAACTCCTGTAGCGAAACGTCTTCATTGATAACTGATTAAGTTACCAAAAGTAACACTAAACCCGCATTCTGAACACAGTTTCATTGGGAGACACTGCTTATGATTTATGGGGATTTTAGAAAAAGGAGTGGGTGGATTTTTATCACTGTAGGGTGGTTTTGTATACACACTGCCAACACACATTTATGTCCCAAAAGTGAATTTTGCATAATAGGTCCCCTTTAAAGTACCAGAAACTTCGGCTATGACATTAGAACCTTTGATGAAAAGCCCCTTTTTAAACCAGTGTTCATGTGTGTAGATGTTGATGAGCGCTCACTCAGAGAAACTGCTTGAGGTTGAGATGGAGCTGCGAGAGCTTCGTCCACTGCGGGCTATGAGGGATGAGGTGGAGGCTCTGAGAGGGTCTGTGGAGAGCATGCGTTCAGTTGTATCTTCTCTCGATTCAGGGTCGTGTCGGTTCCAGTTCTGGCTCTCACACCCTGGGTAAGAATGCCTCAATATACGTGCCTCAATTTTTCTTCATCACAATATATTGAGGATTTCAGTTAACACTTTTCGATACTATCATCAGGCTCCTTAGAGCAGCAGCTCTCACGTAGCGATGACATGATGAGTGTCCATGACATCCGGTTAGCGGAGATGGACCTGAAGCTGCAGGTGCTAGAGACGGCCAGCTTCAACGGTACCCTCATTTGGAAGATCCGTGACTACAAAAGGCGGAAACAGGAAGCCGTGGCCTCCAAAACCCTCTCGCTCTACAGCCAGCCCTTCTACACGGGCTATTTCGGCTACAAGATGTGTGCCCGCGTCTATCTCAATGGGGATGGAATGGGTAAAGGCACACATCTCTCGCTCTTCTTCGTGGTCATGCGCGGGAATATGACGCCTTGCTGCCTTGGCCATTTAAACAGAAAGTAACATTAATGCTAATGGACCAGGGGCCGGCACGGAAACACTTAGGTGATGCCTTCAAACCGGACCCCAGTAGCAGTGGCTTTCGCCGGCCCACTGGTGAATGAACATCGCCTCAGGTTGTCCGCTCTTCGTGGCTCAGACTGTCCTGGAGAGCGGCACCTACATCAAAGACGATACCATCTTCATCAAAGTGACTGTAGACACCTCTGACCTCCCGGACCCTTGAATCTTGCGTCTTCATTGGGGTCAGCTAATCTGAAGTCACGAAGCCCTCCCAGCCAAGACTTCGCTTGAGAGAGGAAGAACCCAGGATTGGATTTATAACAGTCCGAGTCTTCAGCTTTGTGCTCTGTGCATTGGTGCGCTCTTCGGGAAACAACAGTGCCCTTGCTGGGCCTTTAGTTACAGCCTTTAAGAGGAGGTTTGAGCAAGTGAAATCTCCCATGTCAACCACATATAAGATGAAGTGAAGAGTAACAAGTCAACTCTAATCAAGCAAGAGAATGTTAATGTCTCTGGATCTACAAGACGAGGAGAAATAGAAGTGTTGGTTGACTAACATCCAGCCCAAAGTGAAACAAAAAGCTGTTTACACTCGTCAATTGTGTTAGCCTTCAGTGAGTAAATGCGTTTGAGGCTAAAAGTAAGCTCTCAGATTGGTTTTTAAGTCTGCAAGGTAACCCTTCATGTTTGGTAATCATGAGAATTTAGAATTTGGTGTTTTTTTGGTGGTTTTGTACAATATGAATTGTGGTGGTGTTTTGAGAACAGTTAAAATGGAGAGGAGTTTTGTGACTAGAAAGTCTTGTTGGTGAGGGCAGGGGTGGACGTGTTTCTGTGTAGTAGTAGATATAAAGGACCTGACTATGGAGCATTCAGTGAAGGACTACATTGGCACTAAACAGTGAACCTGCAAGGGTTCCATTGTCAAAAAGCAAAACCTCAGTTTTTATGCATGTAATACCTATTCTTACATGACTTAACCTTCCCTGCGTTTACCACTTTGACACATTATTTTTTGTAATGTTCTAATTAATAGATGCTATGCATCAGAATCTATTGTCCTTTTGTGTTTTGTATTTTATTTTTTAAAACAGTCTGAAATAATGCCTTTATGCCTCCAGCCATGCTGCCAGAGACACATACAATAATCCAGATCATTTTTCATGGTAGGGATGGTTTTTGCACAAGTATTGTTTGAATGTGTAATATATGTATAAATATATCAATATAAAATTGTTGAAAAACATTCTGAATTCTGTTGTTATGGATATGTCACTTACCTGACTTTTTGTAATCAGGCAAATCTCTTGCTAGAAATGGTGTCAATTTCAAAGTCTTCTAAACTGATACCATTACCTCTTTTTTTCATGAAGTCTTATAATTGGTCTAGTTAGTGAGTTGCAATCATTGAGTGGAAATCTCAAACACAAGTTTCAATGGAGATACTGGTACACTAAAATGTTATTAACGTATTAATAATCAATATTAATACAATTTATTACATTAGAGGTCTTAAACAATAATTTACACCTGATTAAGGCCATTAAGAAACATTAATAACCTTTGATTTACAAATTAACTGGTTTAAACAGGTTACTAAAAAGAGTATTATTTACACCCATCCTACCTGACCAATTAGGGATAACAACCGGGCAGCCTAAACCACGCCAATTTCCATTAAGGAGAGATTTTTTGTGACATCTCTTTTTTCTCTTTTTATTTTTGAATAAATATAATAAAATATTTTACGAAATATATTAAATGTAAGATAGCAGATAAAATCTAATATAAATATATTATGACAGATTTTTTTTTAATCGTCCACATTTGAAAAATGTAGCCCATTTATTTTCTTTCAGTGGCATTTTACTGTGAATTTCTGTCCTTAGTTGCCATATAACCATATAACTAGGGACAGAAATGGCTATGTTATTCCGTTGCTTACCACTAGGTGACGTAAATGCACAAGCCTGGCTAATGGGTGAGTAGCTTGGACTGTTCAGCTAATAATATATAGCGCGGGATTTCAGTCACATTGAAACGAATTAAAAATGAGCCAGTCCATAATCGAGATTTACTCAAAACAGGTACACTAGTAATGTGTATTTGCTTTGTTTTAAAATGTTTAAAGTTTTGTCAAATTATTTATTTAAAATAAATATGTTCTGTGGCCTACAACCTACAAGTTATGTAGTCTAAAATGTTATGGATTTAGATTTCCCCATGTCAGCAATTTCTTCAGGGTTTTAGCCTGCTCGTTTTCACCAAAAAGAACTAGCAGTCAGCAAGTGCCAGTACCTACAGATTCAACACGTCCTAATTCAACAACTCCACCCAACAACAGCGGGAGAAACCAGTGCGTCAGTGTAGCTAATGAATATTCAAACCTAGAGTCTGGAGAACGAGCGTCACATAAAAGGATACAGGTGAGGTCACGGCGACAGTCTCACAGCTGGACACTACGCGCTGAGGCCAGTAGACGGGCTAGTGTTACTCCTAAAACAAATAAACGCAAAAAAACTGGAACCGTTTTAAATTCCTCCAGTATAAAAAAAGGAACTAAGCTTGCATTACGTATAAAAGAGAGAGCTCTAAGAGGAACGGCAACATGTTCACTTGGGTAAACAAGGAGCAGGGTGGAAGGAACAAGGAGGGTGACATGTTTCAAACAGTGACTGAAGGACTTTTGAGTCTTTATGTTAAGAAACTGCTGCCTTTGGAGGAGACCTACCTCTTCCATGACTTCCACTCACCGGCGCTGGAGCAGGCGGACTTCCAGAGCAAGCCCATGGTCCTCCTGGTGGGACAGTATTCCACAGGGAAGACCACTTTTATAAGGTAACGCAAAGTCAGCTCTTTAGCAAAACACTGTATAGTTTTCTGCCAGTGAATGAATGAGTAGTAGGTGACACTCTATTCCTGGGTGGTTATACACTTTACTATACTAGGCTAATAACAGTAAAATATGCGAAATTACATGTAATAAAAAAAAAAAACTAACCCTTAATGCATGTTGTTATAGTAATTAAATGTCTAATTGTGTAATTGAATAGTAATGTCTAGCAAGCCAATAATGGCTTTATAATATTGATAGACACAACTATTTTATTGTGACTTAGCTTTTATTTATATTTAATTACTAATAGAACAGCATGTACACGTGTTAAGTTCAGTACAGTCAGCTCTTTGTGGTTGCTGCAACAGGCTGAGTTTATTACTGCTTATGCCAGCTCACATAGTCCATTCATCTGTGAAGAGATGCAGAAGGCTGGAGAGTATGCGAACAACTCATAAAAGCATCATTATTCTTCTTATTGACTTTTTCGCTGTTGGTCAATAGCATCCAGCTTTGATGTCTGTGCTGGGTCTAATTGGATCCTGTGCTAGATGGAGTCTCTGAATAAGTAAGAAAATCCAAAAGCTCTATTCGTGTTGAAATCCTCTCAAACTAGAACTGGCTTACTAGCTCAGCCGTTCATAATCTGAAACATTAGGTCATAGTTGGAAATGGTGGATGTTTAAGGCTGTTTAAACACCACATTCCAGTCTAAAGAGTAATGAAGTCGCTTAGTATATTATAAGTTCTTGCTTGTATATGTGAGTGTGAAAAGCCAATAGAAATTGTGTTTGTATTATTTTTCACCTCTTCACCTCTAAAAAAGTGTTCATGCTTTTGCTAAAAGTTTTTCCATTGCGTTTAGGCCATATTTAACAATGAATGCACTGTGATTTATAATTCCCTTATGTTTATGTTCAATTTAATGACAAGCCATGTGTGTTTCTTTGCTTGGAAACCTTTGACACTTTCTCATCCTGGCAGGATGTGGTAGGAATCTATGGTTTGGCTAAGGAAGTTGGGAAGAGTGAGACTGATGGATAGGTCTGTTTTCACGTTATAGCCATCATCCAATGGTCATGTGCTCTGTTTAGCTTTGATTTTATTGACTGTCTTTATTTTTACTGCATTCTGTCTCGACCTAAAGGTAGGACTGTAAATTATTCCATTTATTTACTCTCACCCAACCATGACATTTTGTTATCAGCGTGTGCTGTCACATTGATTCTGCCGGTCCATTCAACAAAGAAGTGGTTTGTTAATACTTAACCTCTCTCTCTTGCAGGTATCTTCTGGAGCAGGATTTTCCAGGGATGCGAATTGGCCCTGAACCAACGACAGATGGATTCATAGCTGTGATGTACAATGAGAATGAGGGGGTTGTTCCGGGAAATGCCTTGGTTGTGGACCCCAAGAAACCTTTCCGCAAGCTCAATGCATTTGGAAATGCTTTCTTAAACAGGTAAATAAGTGCTTAATCGCTACTTTTTAGATTTCAGTTTCAAAGTTTGCAACTGTAGTATTATTAAATACGGATTATTAAAGGGATAGTTCATTCCAAAATGAAAATTGTCATCAATTACTTAGTCTAATGGGTTTGGAATGACATTAAGCTGTCATTTATGTTTGAAACACAAATGATATTTCTGTCCCTCTATTTGAATGTTGATTCCAATTCAATGTTCACACTTCAAAAAGTTCATAAAGAGATTGTAAAAGTATTTGAATCAAGCAATTTAATCAAAGACTTCTGAAGAGGCACAGTTCTTTTATGTTATGAACAGATTTAATTTCTGCTTTTATTCAACCATACTTATTTAGCAAGCACGCTTCTGTTTACCTATTTTTGGGCAACTAACCCTGTAGAAAGATGGGGAATAAATTGATAGCACCATATTCCAGTGTTCATGAGATATTCTGTCAAACTTAAGCCAAGAGAATGGTTGTTAGACATCATGTCATGTGGCAGGAAAATCTAGGACGTGGGCACATATTCTTGCTCGCTACGTTCTGTAACAAATGTCTCTCTTGCCCGGGTCGTTGCCAAAACAAGGATTTTCTATTATCTTGCAGTGGCATAGGATAGGAAATCTGTCTGTTATAGTACAAGTGCAGTTCAAGGTTTACAGTATAATTATAAAAAGGCAATTTATTCATGTTAAATACACATTATGTCACATTGCTTTGTAGTTTTGTATATCACTTCCATTTCATTAGGTTTACATGTTTCTCTACACGACACATTCAGCCACTCATTAATTTCTTCCTTTCATCCCACGCATTCTATTACCGGCAAATATTTTCAACAAAGTGTCTCAAATACTGTGTAAAGGCCACTTCTCCTTTTAGGTAACTAAAGCTGCTGCATGAGCTACCACAAGTTTTAATGTTTAATTTTAGTGCCTAGACAGTTAGACAAAGGATTTTCCCCCCTGTTCGCTGGATATTTATGTGGAGGGGAAATGGGTAAGTACTTCTTTGACAGTGACCACTATAGAGGTCAAAGGCACATTTGACAGAGAACATCTCCTCTCCTCCAGAGGAACCTCAAAACAATGCACTTCGTTTCCTGTGGATCTCGTTGTGCGTCATGTGATGGCACGTTTAGGCACAGCAGTTTCTTTCTCTCATTCTCACTTACACATTTTTCTACTGGCTTTTTGAATAAAATGGATATGTAATTTTCTCGAAAAATGAAACTTGTTTGAATTCCTCTTCCTCTATTTCTCAACATGTCCTTCTGCTTTGCAGCTGACAGGTGATGTTTGATCACAGATGTTGCAATTTCCTTTTAGGCTTTGTTTTTAAAAAAAAAAAAAGACAGATCCTCAAACTCACTTGAGACAATGTTGGAATCTTATCACCATAATATTCCCTCAACATGGAGATATAATATTCATGGAAGCTTGTTTCCGCCACTGAATAAAAAAATAAAATAAATAATTGTGACTTTTTACCTCACAATTCTGACTTTTTTTCTCACAATTGTGAGTTTCATATTTCACAATTCTGACCTTATTTCTAGAATTGCGAGATAAAAAGTCGCAATTGCGAGTTATAAAGTCAGAATTGCAAGATATAAAGTCAGAATTGCGTGATATAAAGGCACAATTGCGTGTTATAAAGTCAGAATTGCGAGATATAAAGTCAGAATTGCAAGATGTCAAGTCAGAATTCGAGATATAAAGTCAGAATTGCGAGATAAAAGTCAGAATTGCATGATAAAAAGTTGCAATTGCGAGTTATAAAGTCAGAAATGCGAGATATAAAGTCAGAATTGTGTGATATAAAGTCGCAATTGTGTGTTATAAAGTCAGAAATGCGAGATATAAAGTCAGAATTGCGAGATATAAAGAATTGGGTGATATAAAGTCGCAATTCTGAGAAAAAAAGACAGTAGTGCGACTTTTTATCTCACAATTCTTTTTTCTCACAATTGCGAGTTTACGTTTCGCAATTCTGACTTTATAACACACAATTGCGAGTTTATATGTCGAAATTCTAACGTCTTTTCTCAGAATTGTGAGATATAAACTCGCAATTGCGGACTTAGACCAATTCCAAGGGGAAAAAAGACTAACTTTTTCCCCTCAATAATAGACTTTATATCTCACAATTCTGACTTTATATCATGCATTTCTAACTTTATAAACTTGAATTGCAACTTTATATCTAGATTTTGACTTTATATCTCGCAATTCTGATTTTATAACTTGCAATTCTCATTTTATATCTCGCAATTCTGACTTTATAACTCGCAATTCTGACTTTATATCTCACAATTCTGACTTTATATCTCGCAATTCTGACTTTATATCACACAGTTCTGACTTTCCATCTCACAATTGCGACTTTATATTCGCAATTCTGACTTTATAACTCGCAATTCTGACTTTATATCACGCAGTTCTGACTTTCCATCTCGCAATTCTGAGAAATAATGTCAGAATTGCGAGAAGTAAACTCACACTGCTGTTATTTTTTCCTTCTGTTCTGTTGTCAAGCTTCCATAAATATTTCAGCCAAACTGGGGGCAAAAAAGGTCCATTATCAATAGGGTAGCAATGTTTGAATAACAGCTCATATAGAAATCACTTTCATATAGCTTTCTGTTAGTCATCACAAATAGTTTGCGTGACCAACTTGAACCTGAGCAACATTTTTTGACTTATTTTATTGTGTACTTATATACTCTATTTATCACTGCTAGTGTATCCCATTTAAATCAGGTCTGATTCTTGTATCTTTGAAATAATTTTGAAAGAAAATGCATCTCAGCTGTTTCCCATGACTCAAATTAGTCAACTGACAAATGTAGTGATACTAACAGCATTTCCAGTGATAACATGAGGTGATGAACTCTCTCATCTGTCTCGATAGGTTCATCTGCTCTCAAATGCCCAACCAAGTTCTGCAGAGCATTAGCATCATTGACACACCGGGGATCTTGTCTGGCAGAAGCAGCGCATAAGCAGAGGTCAGTGGCTGCACTGCATACTGTACAGCAGGATGCTCATTCTGGTCTTCATAGTGTCTTAGAGCCAGTCCATCCTGTAATGTGTTATAAACAAAGTCCGGGAGTTATGCATTGCACACACAATGCAATAGTACAACAAATAACAAAATGTACACCATCAAGTGCACCCCATTTCTTCTCATCCAAAGATGTTTATTAGGCATTTGTTTAGGTAAATCTTGGTTGATGAAAGATAATGTCACATGACCAACGCAGCATGAACTGTTTAGCAGGCTGGTTTCTTCATTCTGATAGAATGGTTCACTCCCTAGAGGACTGAAGCTCGTTTTTCCAGAATAAGGAACAATCATAATGCTTTAGTCATTAATTTTCATTTTAGTCACCAGATCTGGCCTGTTACTTTGTACATTTCCTCTGTTGTTTCCGTCCCTGTCTCCCATTACATGACAACAGCAGACACACTGGAAACCCTGATGAGTGTGTGGTGTTATGATGTCAGCATTTTTCACTTTCTTTTTCCCTCTTTGCAAGCATGAGTTGAGCTTGCCAAACACACTTCTGGGTTTACATCAGCATTCTGGCACCTCAGTATGTAGCAGCCAGTGTTTATGTGTTACAGGATCATTAATAAACAAAACAAGCATGCTTTGTTTTCACATAGTTTTTTTTTTTTAATTTAAACTAAAAAGGCAGAGAACTACTAAGAAGTGCCCAAGCAATTTTTAACAGTTGTGGGATGTGTCTTGTTATGCTGTATAGTTTTTATCTATGAAAATGCACTACAGCAGTATGGCGCGAGAGGGTCTGCAAACTGTAGATTAGGCCTGGTGACGGAGCCGCAGAACCGTACAAATGTATGGATGCAAGACACAGGGATAAGACACAAGGGCGTTACACATCTGTTCTTGCTTTAGCGCCGCTCAGCTGAGGTTGCATTCCTCCTACGTTAGCATCTCTGACACATCTCATGATGCACCATTGGCCTTGTGCATCAATCATATTAGATTTTTAATTCGACTAAACGACTATGCATTTTCTACATAATTTGAAAATAACATATTTTTTGTTGTGGCTGCTTTAAATTGTGATGCATATTGCATTCTTCAGATTTACAAATGAGGGCAACATACTTGTATTTAGACTGCTCGTTATGCCATATAATTTTTAAAGTGTTTATTGTTGGGCATTATGCTCTCAGTTTTAACAGTTTGTCAAAAAGTTATTAAAAATGGTAAAATATAAAATAAAAAAGGCTAATTATAGGACAGAATAGACATCCCCTTTATCACATTTCTATAAATCTCAACCTAAAATCTTCGATGTGTTTTAAAAAAAGTTAATTTAGGGTGAGGGAAAGCCTTTTCCGTCTTCTGCACTAAGTTGCCTTACATGGAATACCATTGATGGTTCCCACACTCTAAGAGTAAGCACTGAGCTCCTCCTTTGTAAAATCCTGGCAGAACGTTTTGTAAAAATGTTTATAGTGATGTGTAATCCATGCCATTGTTGTTGGAGCAGCGTAATTTCCTCATTTCCTCATGGGTGGCTGGATAAGTTGGATCTCTTTTCTTAAAATTAATTTATCAACACATGCACTGGTTTATAATGAGCTACATGTGAATGAAGGCTGATATGGTGTCTCTGTCTCTATGAGATTCCCATGGTCATGCCAGGTCTGTGACCTAAAAACTGATCGTTACACCCCTCTTTCGTCCTGTTTCTTCCAGCTACAGAAAGAAAGGTGTAACCATTATTTATGTATGAAGGGCAGTTTAACAAAGTTTTTCCCAGTTGTGGAATATACATATCAAATGAATTTGTGTGTTCCATAAATCAGTTCAGATTCAGAACAATTCACATTGTTTAAAAAGCAGCTTTACAGAAAATGCATTTGTTTACATTACAATTTAGAGTGATTTGGAGGTGACATCTGAAGTGTGTTTTAAATATGAATTTTGGTCTTAAATCTTTGTATTTTATTTTTAATTAGTTATTTTATAAGGTTGATTTGTTATATATTACATTATGTCTATTTAAATATTATGCGTATTTTTTCTTAATATATATTATGTCTAGATTTCCCAAACTGGGCATTGTGAGTTGATGATGAAAAGTGAATAATTAATTAAATCATAAAAATATAAATTAAAATAAATATTAAAATAAATGTTTATTAAATAAATATAAATAAATATATAAGTAAATATTTAAAAAATGAAAACAATGAAAATGTGACACTAAAATATGAAGTGTTTTACTTGTTTACCTGCTTGTCATGTGACAATAATATCTGAGAACCATAAACATGTGAATGTGCTGTGAAAATTATTAAGATATTAGCTTCAAATCTCAAGGGGCTCTTTAATATTTTAAGTTAGTATTTTAGGTCAAAAGGAACGGCTGAAAAAAAGTTTAGGAATTCCTTTGTTATACCATATGTTTTAGTATTATATTATTTTATACTATTGTTTTACTATTGTATTTGTACGTCACTATGGTGTATAATTAATTGTCCATTACCTGGACAATGAAGTATACAGTATTTCAATTCTTATTCTGTTCTATTGATATTTTTCCACTACAGGCTATGATTTCTCGGAGGTTCTGCGTCTGGTTTGGAGAGCGAGTGGACCGAATCATTCTTCTCTTTGACGCCCATAAGCTGGACATATCTGATGAGTTTTCTGAAGCGATCAAAGCTTTCCGTGGGCAGGATGACAAAATCTGTGTGGTATTGAACAAGGCCGACCAAGTGGACACTCAGCAGCTGATGCGTGTTTATGGTGCACTGATGTGGTCGCTGGGGAAGGTGATCAATACTCCAGAGGTGGTGAGGGTCTATCTCGGCTCTTTTTGGGCCAAACCTCTCCAAAATGCAGATAATCGACGTCTGTTTGAAGCTGAAACACAAGATCTCTTCAGGGACATCCAGGGTTTGCCTCGCAACGCTGCCCTGCGTAAGCTGAATGACCTCATCAAAAGAGCTCGTCTTGCTAAGGTAGGTTGTCTGAAGTAGTGTGTAGTAGTCACAGCTTAGAGGTCCACACAGAAATGCATTTTGACGTTTTTGAAATTGGTTAGCCACCATTTTTATGATTGTCTCATCAGATTATTAGTACTGTCTGCTTAATATATGTTAACACTTTATTGTGATGGTCCCCCAACAGACATTCTACTGACTCAATAAGCCATTACATGTCAACCTACTCTACTAACCCGAACCCTAACATGTGAACCTAATAGTCTACTACTAATACTTTAGTTGACACGCTGTTGCAAATTTTCATTTTTATTATCAAGTAATGTTTCCTTAAAAAAAGAAGAACTAAAACCAGTGTGAAATAAATGTTAAAAGTAGTGACAAAACAAAGTGAACACCTTGAATCTGGTGTTCATGAAAGAATGGGAACCCTAAAATCCATATTATATATTATTTTGGCTTATTCTTATTTAAATCAGAATGACCTTTATTGCCAAGTATGTTTATGCACACAATGACAGGAGCTTCCAGTGCAGAAGAAAGTATAGGCAAAGTGCCGACATACATATTTAGTTTTAATATATTTAAACCTTGCTGCTTGTAAAACCAATGCCTGAAACTTTCCAGCATCGCTGCTCATTGTCTGTTATTTTGTCTTGTGTTTGACCTTAGTTCATACCGCTGTTGTTTTTGGCTGACTGCACTGTTCAAACTTACACATTGTGCCACATGAGCCCCAATCAACTCAACCTGGTTGCGTCGTGCACTTAAATCTGGACGTTATAAACAATTCACTCATGGAACCATGACAGAAAGTGTTTCTCATCTCTTCCGAATATTTTCCAAACACGTTCAGCAAACAGGAATCCTGTAGCCCTGTGCATGCCTTCCTGTAATGGTAAAGCCATGTGAGGCAGTTAAATGCCTTCTCCATCTCCTGGAAAAGCCCAGAAAAGTCCCTTTCCGTGGTACAAAGGAATGTGTGTAATGTGCTCAAAGAGAGCACAGCCCTCATTTTTCCTAACCTCTCCACCCCACTATGTCTTGCCACTCGTCATGTTCTACGCCTTTCCTGTCCTCCTTTAGCCGCCAATCATTCCTTAAGAGGAATAAACACAGCATAAAGGAAAAAGCCCAAACTTAATTTAGATCTCTTGGTGTACTTCCTCTATATTGAGGAAAAGTTTATATAAATACAGATGCTTTTCTGAATGTTCCTTTGGCAAGGGCACTTACAAGGTGTAAACACAGAGATGGTATTTGATTATGCAACTATGCTAGAGTAACAGGAGGTGGATGTCATGTGAGAAAAATTGTCTATTGTAAGTTAAAGCCATAAGACTTCCCCCAAACACTGATATTAATCCTCTGCTTTTTAACGAAAATTCAAGCTTTGTGATAGCATTTCCACTCTTAGATTACTTTCATAAGGATGTAACATTTATTTATTTTTAACTTTTTATTTTAAGTTTTATGTCCTAGCTTTAAATAGTTTGACCATAGTTTGCAAAAATGCATCTTACTTGTAGTGACTAAATATTAGGTCAGTGTAATTTTATTATAATAGAATAAGAAATTCTGTAATTTCTTATTTTACTATAATTCAGCTCAGGGGGCCCAGGACTGACTTGCTTCACGCACCATTGTTCACACTATACCTCTTTATGAATTTGCTCACTATAATCTGCTGTGTGTCTGCTGTGTGTTTTATAGGTGCATGCTTACATCATCAGCTACTTAAAGAAAGAAATGCCCTCCTTGTTTGGGAAAAAGAGAAGAAAAGGAGGAGCTTATTGCCCACCTGCCTGAGATCTCATCAGATACTGCAGAGGAGCACCACATCTCACCTGGAGATTTCCCTAATGTCATTAAAATGCAGGTAACACCTGGCCTGTGCCCATGGAACATGAGTAAATATGTTATATTATGGCTTCTACATATGTTTACAAAGTGAACAAAACTAACCATGATGCGAGCTAACTAGCATTTTTTAAATCTGGTGTTGCATGCAATTTCCTGCATAACTGCTGGTTATTAAATTAAAATAATTGGTGCAGATGTATGGTGAATTCCAGGCTGCTAGATCTGAGGAATGTTTGTTTTGTACAGTGTTTTAGCACAATGCTTGAGTCCCTGAGGGGGCTGCTTGAGTCCCTGCCCTGCTATTGCCTGTAGAGCAGGAAGAGTCTGGACTTTCACTTTCTTCAGGTCTTTCCTGGAGCTGTTTAGCTAGCATGAATCTCAGTATAGACACTAGAAACTATAGACACTAGATCTGATCAGAAATCGTATTGAAATATATGTGAAAATAAGATGCCAGCCAAGCGCTGTAATGTTTCATATCATTTTCCAAAGATTTACAGGCACACATCTCACATTTTGTCTTAAACATTTAAATGAACCCTCAGGGATGCATAATTTTATTTCAAATGAAAAGACGGCAGTCATTATTTATAATAACATTCGCTAATTATTGACTAACACATGTACTAACAATAAACTTTCCGACCAGACAGCTTCCAGGCAGCACTTTAAAGATAAAGGCCATGCTCTAAATAGAGCCCCAACTGGTGACATTGATTCACTCCAGAATTAGACATTATATCACTGAACTAACCGCTTCAGGACTTGGATGTAGGCCTTACTTTTTAAATCTGTGCCTCTGTCGTGATCTTTAAACACACATTATTAAAAATTAAAATGAATAATTAAACCAAAATATTCGTATAACCCACTGTCTTATCTGCCAATGCTATATTATAACAGACACTTAAATTTTACATTAAATGTCTCCCTCTGTCACTCACATCTACTAATGTAGGAGCAACTGCAACACTACGACTTCAGCAAGTTCCCCTCTTTGAAATTGAAGTTGATTGAATCTGTGGACAGAATGTTGTCCACCAAGATCTCAAAGCCTGATGAACATGATCCGAGAGGAAGAAAGCAAACAGCCGTCTCAGATGGTAATGGGTGGAGCCTTTGAAGACTCAGACCGACGGGCCTTTTGGCCATGGCTACGGTGAGGGTATCAGTGCGGGGGCTGATACTGAGGACTGGATCGTAAGTCGTGACAAACATCGCTACGATGAAATCTTCTACACATTGATGCCTGTCAATGGGAAGGTAACTGGCATCAATGCCAAGAAGGAGATGATGAGTTCTCGCCTGCCCAACACCGTACTGGGAAAGATCTGGAAACTGGCAGACTGTGATAAGGACGGGATGCTGGATGATGAAGAATTTGCTCTCGCTCAGCACCTTATTAGGGTCAAACTTGAAGGATTTGAGCTTCCTGCAGAGCTACCAAATCACCTAGTGCCTCCGTCTCACAGGAAGGACCCCACCGCAGAGATCTTGTACAACCACCAGGAGGATTGAGCACCTTCATGTATTTTCATCATCCAGTTACTTGCACAAAATGAAAAAGGGATGATGTTTTATTGGTTAAGCTTCTTTTCTTTTCAAAATTGGACATTAGACTTCTGTGACTTTCATATGCCTAAGATTGAGTAACTTGGAATGCAATTTCATTAAGAGTTAAAGAACAAATATATTAATATATTTGAAAGACACATCATTTTTTTACATTTTCATATAATACAAATATAACAAGACATCAACCCCCCCCCCCCAAAAAAAGTAAAAAAATATAATAAAAATAAAATAAAACAAAAACTCTTTATATAAAACAGGACAATACCATAATAAGGCAGATTTGTGTAATAAGATAAAATAAATAGCAACAACATTAGATCATGTATAACATGTACAACATTTACAAAAGATGAAGAGAATGACGGAAGACACGGCATTTAAATACATTTAAATTCAATTTAAATTACAACCCATAGAATAATATGGTTACCTCTAATTTTTATCCAATATTATGTTATTTGACCATGTACTTGCAGATTGTGGAAATAGATGGCAGTGCGGTTGTAGATCATTTTATACAGTGCTTTCAAGATGTTATATTACATTTCATATGAATTAAAAATGTTAGTTGTTAATTGTGCATAACAGCAGCCAAAAATAATCTTCCTATACATGACAAACTGTCACAGGCACTGACAGAATCCATTCATCTCACTCATTCTGACACAGTGTGAATATCCACAGATGTTACCTTGCTATTCAATTAATTTTGCAGCACAATATAGTTTTACAGCTTCTTTTTTACGTCAACCTTTTCCTTGAATGCACACTTTACGTTCTGAACTTGAAAATGATTGCATCATAACCCTGAAATGGACTGTGGGGAAATTGCAGTGTTTCATGAAGCAATTAAAATGAATTCTGCTCATTATTAATATTCTAGATGTAACTTTTTAATAGAAATTTTAATTTCTCATGCTGGGTGTTAGATATTTCGATTTATTGAACATGACATTGAATACATTTACACATTAATAACAGCATTATACTGCTACCTAACAGCACTGACTTTTGCCAAGGTTTTTTGTTGTCTATAATATTTGTTCTGACACTGACTAGTTAGTGAATAATTATAGTTTATAGCAGCAAGCATTTAAAGAAATTAAAATAAAAAATAATTCTTATAAACTATTCAGACAATTTCAGTTTTTTGAGAGATTGCCATTCAGGCTGCCAAGTGTATTTATGCCTTCTATATATATTTATATCAATATTAACAATGTATACAATGACAAGTAATGAAACTTCAAATTAAAAAGTGTTCATATTTCTGAGGTGCAAAGTAACTTCTGTTATATAATGAAATCAGTTTTAATCATGAAAACTCCACTATGTTGTATAATACTGACGAAAGTTAATGTGTGTGTTAAACACTGTTACAATAATCATATGTACATTTTCAATTAATATATACGTGCGATGGTTTCTGTTATGTTAGCTCAGAGGTGGATTACATGAACTGTAATCTATTTGACATTAGTTCAAGTCTGTGGCTTGTGAACATGAAAGATCATATTTGAAATTAACAATTACTTAAAGATTGATTACTGAAATTAATCTTTTAATGTTTTTGGACAATTGAGTACATTTATATAGGTGTTTGATGGTGCTGCCTATACTTTAATGAGCCTTTGGTATATATCTATATCTATATATATATATATATATATATATATATATATATATATATATATATATATATACCTCCAACTATTGTTAATGTGTAATCCATTGTTAAAAAATAAAAGATTTTTTCATATTATATACCCTTTTAAAAAAGGGAATGTAATAAATGTTTCTATTTCAAATTAAAATTGTTTCACTTTATTTTAAATTATAAATCTTGAATGTGTACTAAATCATTTTTGAACTGTAATCAATTAAAATAGCACTGGCATGGCTGTTCCTGGATTGGCATGTAGAAGGTGTGCCTGCTGAATTGCATTGAAATAGTGAATATGACTGCAACCTACTCTCAAGTAGCACATTACTAGGTGAGTGAGAATTACCCTCCCTTTCGTGTTCATTACAACTGCATCAAAGTTCAGTTCAGTTCCTCAATACTGATCAGTCTTAAAGATGATTTATCGGATTACTCTCAAAGGATCCAGTCCAGTTTTGCCATGATGAATATTCTAAACTGCTTTAGAGTTGAAAAACCTAGAAGGTGAGTAATTCAATTGTGTGTATGCTGTGCATCATAACCTAACTGACAATATCTGTTGGAATTCTTTATCTTTGTGGGATATACAAATGCATGGCTATCATGAATTATATGAGTTGTTTGCAAAAACATGTATATTACAGGATAATTGCAATATAAATATATATATATATATATATATATATATATATATATATATATATATATATATATATATATATAAGTAGATTAAACAAATGTCATAATTTATTTCACTTCTTTGTAAATGTGGATATAAAATAATATATTTTTGTATAGTAGCACTGATAACAGTATTAAGCATACTAATACAGATATATAACATTTAAAAAAGTAAAAATTAAGAAATGTAATGTTGGCCACTTTACTAAGTATATGTAATCTTCTGACGGCCATATATATTCAAAGAATTTATATGATGTACCAATACAATAATATGACCTGATTTAAACATGCTAGATATTTCATGGTGCTTCTAAAATGTGTCTGTAAAGTCCCTACATATTTACACTGTCAGCAAGAAGACATGATTGCCCTGATACATTCATTTCTGCATTAATACAGAAAGTATACATGGGTCATATTCAACACTTTCACAGTGAACTTTCCTCTGGTGCTGATCTTCTTTCACTCAAACTTTCCCAAAAGATTTAAAAAAATCCCAATGCAAAGGCCTTACCAGTCATGTGCATGGCTTAATGTTTAAGCCCATCTTGGACAGCTGTTTATTGTAAATGAACAAGCTCTGGTGCAGGACATGAGGTGAAGCAGAAATGTGTGATTCTTGTGTACATTTACATGCATTTTTCAATTGTTGTTATCTAGGGCCTGACACAGTCAAGAGATGTCTAAACAAGGAGATGGAGAGGAGTCTGATGGCCGAATCACGAGAGCTTCAGGAGCAGCGGATGACAAGGTGCAGAAGAAGACCTACACAAAATGGATGAACAGTGTCTTTTCAAAGAATGGGGTATGGAACCAGATCCTTCCAACGCCTTCCTGAATCTCAATGCTACACAACAAAGCACCAACACTCAGACTGAAGCTTATAATTATCAATGATTCAAACTTTTCTAATTGTAATTATCTTGCTACAGTATGGCTAGTTCGCTATCTATAAATGTATAAATAATCCACCCATAGTTTAATCAGAAATCTGTTGATTATTCAGCAATCTTCACATAAAGATTTGTGATTCACGACTAGATATTGCGATATTCTGGTGATACACAGTGTAATATAATGTTAGTAATCCTGACTCCCAGTCCTGTGACTTACTGTAGTTTATCATGTAATGAGCTCACTCCAGCATGATTACCTCTAGTTGTGAACCCTTGAACCCAGTTAAGGTCATAATTATTTTAATCACTGTTCATTGCATTACCATATACTTTATGGTCTTGTCTCATGGTAAGTGGACAGTATTTAAAAAAGTCAGACCACTGTTTCTTCATAATTTCACGGATCTTAGATTGAGTTTAAGAATAATCCTCAAATCTGTCACAAACCTTTTGTAATGCAGTCATTCATCAACATCACCAAAATTAGATGTAGGAAGGAAATAGTACCACCTTGACTGTCATCACATGTTTTTTATACCAGATATTTCCACTGTATGTCTCCCTTTGAGTGTTATGTTTAACTGTGGTTACATATTACCTCCGTTCATACTTGCTGCCATTGTTGTGTGAACCAACTGAGAAACTTATCTTGCATAATAAACAGCAGGAAGATGTTTAAAAAGACAAGTGGTGCTACAACGACACACAAATATATTAATAGCTTATACAGGCAGCTGTCTGAAGGAATGACATGTTTTAAACGTTTCCCTTTCCTTTTCCCCTTCCTCATTTACTCCTGTGTATTGTTCTGTATCAAACGACACTGTTCATAACATGTTTATTATAAAAGGTCATGCAGATCATTAAAAATAGCCAAATATTACTTACAGAGAAATATATACTCCACCCAAACACACAGCATTTATTTTACCAGTCGACAGTCAGTTATATGTAAGTTAGCCGTTAGCTAATATCATCGCTCTTGCTTTTGAAAGCAATTGTAAAAGTTGCAACAACAAAAGAAATATGTAAAAATTGCAAGCAGATTTTTTTTTTATATGTATCATTGCTCTTGAGTGATGAATTACATCTCCTAGGAGGACCTACCAGAGGAGCAGGGTGTGCTCTAAGCTCCCTCAAGTTCATTCCCTAGGTAAACAGCCTATTGGAGGCAGTAAGCAGATCTGTTCAGAGACATCAGATTCCCACAACACATGGATTAGGGAGTGGTTGCAAGGCTCTTGCTTAAAAGCTGAGAGCAGGATGGCTTTACTGAGTTTAAATGAGTCATGTCATAGTGGAATACAGTGGCAATTATCCAAGCACAATGTTAAGACAAAGCCAGCAGCTAATTTCATGCCAAAACTTCAACTAAAACTGCATATTTGCAGTTATTGGATTAAGGATTTCACTGTCACTGTCTGCAACCTTACTTGTTTACATTTATTGTCTTTCCACTTTATGATTATTTGATTGTATAAACTGGGTGTGGTGGTAAATGTGTGTAATTATCTTTTAATGTGCATGCACTTTAAAGGAAAATGTTCAATTGACCGATGTATTCACTGAGCTAAGAACCGGTGTGCATCTCATGCGACTTTTGGAGCTCATCTCTGGGGAGAAACTGCCCAATCCCAGTCGACGCACCCTGAGAGTTCACTGTCTGGAAAACAACAGCAATGCCATTGCCTTCCTTAAAACCAAGGTACACTGAAAGTAAAGTAGCACAATACAAATATAAATCTTTTAAAACACATTGTTTTCACTAAGTAAAGTAAACTGTGGATAAACTCTTAAAGGAGTAGTTCACTTTTAAAAAAACTTTTGCTGATAATTTAGTCACCCCCATGTCATCCAAGATGTCCACGTCTTTCTTTTTTCAGTCGAAAAGAAATGAATATTTTTGATGAAAACATTTCAGGATTTTCTCCATATAATGGACTTCAATGGGAACCAAACGTTTCAAAGTCCAAAAAAGTTTCAGTGCAGCTTCAAAGGGCTTTAAACGACACCAGACGATGAATAAGGGTCTTATCTAGTGAAACAATCGGTCATTTCAAAAATAAATAAAACATTTTAAGTTTTATAAGCACACATGCTCGCCTTGCTCTGTTCTTTGATGAGCGTTCGTGACTTTCCTGTTCGAACTCGTTCATCAAAATGAACAAAATCTTTCTTCGAGTCATGACTCGAAGTGTCCTAGATATGACCCTTATTCATCGTCTGGTATCGCTTTAAAGCCCTTTAAAGCTGCACTGAAACTCTCATTTGGACCTTGAACCATTTGGTTCCCAGAAATGCATTATATGGAGAAAATCCTGGAATGTTTTCATCAGAAACCTTAATTTCTTTTCGACTGAAGAAAGAAAGACATGGGGGTGAGTAAATTATCAGCAAAAGTTTTCTTAAAAGTGAACTACTCTAAGGGATGCACTTTTATAATCGTTGGTTATCCTTTTTCTCTCTGTTTATCTTCCTATAGATCCTCGTAGATTTGATTGGTCCAGAAATGTTGTGGATGGAGACAAAACCCTAATCCTGGGGCTAATTTGGATCATCATTCTACGCTTCCAGATTGGCTGCCATCAATATTGTTGAGGTAAGGCCTTTAGAGTGGCCCCTGTAGAGACTCTTAATAGCAAAAGGTGTGTTTGTCACTCTGTTTTACATTCTGTTTTGGTTTCAGGCTGGTGGTGACCGCCAGTGCCGCACGCGCTACAGCCAAAGACGCTTCTATTGATCTGGTGTCAGACGTAGACCGCGGTTACAACAATGTCAATGTGCAAGCTTCTCAAGCAGCTGGAGAGATGGACTGGCCTTCAGATGCTCTAATTCACGCCCATCGGTAGTATTCAGAGTGGATAGCAGGATCAGTATTTCATGTTCTCTTTCCACAAATTCAGTCTCATTATTTAATGATAACATTGTTCCAGGCCTGATCTTTTTGATTACAACCGACTACGCCAGGATGATCCAAAGAGGAGCCTGACCCATGCTTTCACTCTGGCAGAGGACGAGATTTGGCATAATGGCAGCTCCTGGATGTGGAAGATGTCACTGGTTCCCTATCCCAATGAGTAAGTCATCGATGACTTACGTCTCGCTGTACTACCACTACTTCTCCAAAATGAAGCAGGGCCAAACAATCCAGAAGAGGATCAGCTAAGGCTAGTTGGCAACAAAATGTCAAAGAATGTAAATGAACTAATAGGCAAGTTTCACTATTATTATTGCTCATACTTTGGTACTTAGTCACGGCGTAACAGAAGTGGCAAGTAGTGCATATTTTGATGTGCATTAGAGTGAAATGGGTTATCAGAGACAAAAATGTAGGACAGGGACTCGGTTCTATTCATTGGTTGTTGTATTGGATGGAGGTAGCTCTGGAATAGGAGCTTGCAGTCCATTGTAAGAAAGGGACAGGTTTGTGTGAACGAATTGATTGGAAGAAGTTCACCATATGTGGTCATCAGAGAGCTGTCTGTCATTACACTGTTGTGTATAATACAATCAATTAGAAAATGCATTTAGAAAATAGAATTTACAATTTTTCCAATCCTGAGTATCAAACAATGTGTAATGAGAAAGGGACATTATTGATACCTCAAATATTGCTTCATAAGCCATCAAGCTTATGACATTCACCTGGTGAAAATACAGGCCAAACAATCCCATAAACTTATCCTGAAGGAGGGACCCGAGACATATCTATATTTGCAACTTACTTAAAAATAATTGTAAAAGCAAGTTATACAACTTGCATTGATGTGCAAAATAGTCATTAGTGATACAAGATGTATTCCCTAAAGGCTTGGCTTTGAATAGATATACACTTTTCTTTGGTCCACTGGGACAAAGCCATGCACATTTACACACAAAGCTTTTTTGGGAAATGTCAAGCACTGGCACCCTCTGTTTGTGCAAGTATGAACTGCAGCTACTGCAGTTTTGAATGAGGACTCTAATCTCAGAGATTCTTTAGGATTAGTGGATTCCAACTGTGGGTCAAAAGGAGGAGCCCGCAGGTATTAATCAGATCAGCGTAACTCTGGGCTGTAAATTCTGCTAAACAAGAGAGTTAGTTGCCTGCATTGCATGGTCAGGAAACAGATTTTCTGCTAATGTTGACAATATGGAGGAAGACGTCCTCAGAAAGTCTTTGACAAACAGGAGTTGATCCAGCAAAGATGAGCTCAGAGGTCAGGTAATGCCATTAACATGCCGGCAGGATACACATGGAAGCAAGAGGGGCCGTGAAGTGTCCTGTCCTGTCTATGCAGTACGACACTTTCCACTCACCACTATGTCCACGTGTGAATAGAAATAGTGGTATGTGTTGACTGGGTCACAGCTGTGGAGTAGTGTTAGCTGTCACAAAAGCGTATTGAACAATGACAGACAGATCTGGTCAGATGGATGGATGGGACAAAGATAAACCCAGCCAGGCTCTGAGATGTCAAGACTCTGTGTTCATTTTATGGTAAGACTGCCAGCTCTCAGGTGTGACACGATTGGGATAAACAGATGACAATGGCTTTCCAGTGGCTCTTTCAGCAGTCAGTGGCTGCGCTGGCAGAACATGAGACACACAATTATTGAGCCGCAAAGGAGTGTTCCAGAAGTAAGAAAGGTGTGTATTAAGTAGATAGATATAGTGTAGCTGTTGAATATAAATATACTCCCATATCACCCATCCTTTAATGCAATAGAACTTGTGGTCAGATTATTATTCTTATATAATTTCTTTCAAAGGGAAAGTTCAACAAAAAATGAAAATTCTCACCCTCATGTCATTCCAACCCGCAAGATTTTCATTCATCTTTGACCACAAATTAAGATCTTTTTTGATTAAATCTGAGAGCTTTCTGTCCCTCCATTGACAGCTATGCAACCGACACTTCAAAAAGTGAATAGAGATCGTAAAACAAATAAAAAAAAAAAAAAACACAGATTGAATTTAGGCTTTTATTCACATATAAACATTGATCAGCAAACATAAACAGAAGCTCAACTGGACCTGCTTGACGCTTCGAGAACTAACTTCTTGCGGAAGCTCAAACACACGAGAATGAACCTCACAAGTCTATTTGATGTCATTTTTACATCTGGAAGACATATTTTTAAGAGTGTTTGCTCATCTGCAATGATCGCTATTGGACGTTTCCTGTCAGATGTCAGATAGACGTTTAGAAGATGTCAGTTTTACATGCATTCTAAATCATTACATCTTAACAGTGTTCTAAAACTGTAGTTTGACAAGCTCAGCTACTCGGAAGTTAAAAGTAGTTTAACCACAGTCATGCCAACCCGTTTAAAAAAGTAGTTAGCTACACTACAAGTTACAATCAAAAAGTAGCTAGCTACATTGAAACTACTTTTGCTTTTTGAACAACGACGTATATTATAAATAACTGAAACTGGATAAGTGTCCACCTGCCATCAGACCTGTTGAAGTGCAGTTTCTGTTCATGTGTGCTATGTGTTAACCCTATATAGCCTACACTACATAGGCTACAGTTAGGGTGCACATGACTTAAAATGTGATATTGTCCCCACAGCTCTTGCGTTTCGTTTGGTCACACACCACAAGGTGTCAGCTGTGGCCCCAAGCTTCAGCACTGCCACTCTGAGCTTGTTTGCTGATGTCTGAGTTAAAACACGCCCCCTCATTAGCATATGGAGAAAGAAATGTTGGAATAAATAATTGTGGAAATAATTAAATGTGGAGATAAATAAATGTAGACATAAAAACATAAATACATAAATGAATGTGAAAATAAATAAAAGTGGAAATAAATAAATGAATAAATAAATAAAAAAATGTGTGAAAAAATACAATTATACATAAATATGGAAATAAAAGTATAAATACTCATTTATTTGTACTTTTTTACATTTCTTTGTATTTATTTATGTATTTATTTATGTATTTTTGCTTTTTTACATTTCTTCGTATATTTATTTATTATTTATTATCTATTTTTATTAAGTCAGCTTTGGCATTCCCATAGGTGTCAGCCTACTTCTCTACGTCAGTGAACCGTTAGCCGCAAGATGCGTGATTAAACAACAGGTGGCGGTAGTGGCAAAAAAATGAGTTCGTAACTTACAAGAAGAAAAATATCCTTGCATCGCGCTGATTCGCGCAGGCTCGACAGCTTTTGTTCGCGCTCACACCGTGTGATGACGTCACTTCGAAGGACAACTCGGAAGCTAGCGGTACATGGGGTTCCCTCTGGTTCAAAAGCAATGCATTTTCCCCATAGACTTTTGGAAAATCGCAAAAAACAAGATCTGTGTTTAACAAAGAGTTGTGACCCTTACACGTTTTGTCTAGCAAGATAATCTTTACAAGTTAATTCCAAAATGTATACATTTTGAAGCCTATATAAAGATTTTAAAAAACACAATCAGACACAATAAAGTTTCAAAAAACCACAAGCAGGTTATAACTGTGTGTTCTATGTTATAGATCAAAACGTGAAAATATTTAGAGGCTTTGCTCACCACAGACCTTATTTCAGGCGATTTAGCAAAAAACCCATTCAAAAATCCCATAGCCTTTAGAGCGAGGGAACCGTAATGCTAAAATGCTAGCTCACTTCCGCGTTTTGGCCTACAGAGTGACGTCGTAACTTCGGCACTCTATATGCTGCAAAAAGTAGTTAGCTACTGGAAAGGCTACACTGTTTAAAAAGCAACTGAGCTACTGCCAAGCTACTGAAAATGTAGTTAAGTTAGTAGCTACGCTACTTGTAGTTAACTACTCCCCAACACTGCATCTTAAAGACATCTTCTAAACGTATATTTTACATGGAAACGTCCTATAGACGTATTGCAGATAAGCAAACACTCTTAAAATACGTTTTCCAGATGTAAAAATTACATCAAATAGACTTCTGAGACTTCTGGACTTCAAGAGTCAATCTGAGATTGGTTCTCACACACGTCAAGTAAACATGCTTGAGCTTCCGTTACATAAATGTGTATGTGAATAAAAGCCTAATTTTAATCTGTTTATATTATAAAACAATTGTGTCTCTTCAGAAAATGTTGGACTAAACCACTCAATTCATATGGATTAGTTTTATGATCTTTTTGAACTTTTTAAAGATCTTAATTTGTTTTCCGAAGATGAACGAAAGGGTTTACAGGTTTAGAACAACATGAGTAATTAATTAAATCATTTTTATTTTTGTGTGAACAATCCCTTTAATAACCCTTTATTACCTTTTTGGTTTGTAGAAACCAAACCTATCCAAACCTTTATTACTTTCTTTCTTCTATGGAACATTTAAGAAGATAATCTGAGAACTGTTTTTGTCCATGCAAAGTCAGTGGTGTACAAAACAACATTGGACACCATTGACTCATTGTATGGACAATTGTTTTTCAAAAAAGAAAGTCATAAAGGTTTGAAATGACATGAGAGTCATGATATTATTAAAAAGTTTTATTTTTATGTATATTGTCCTAACTATGTGGTTTACTGCTGAACTATATGGCTGAATTTCATTCATCTGTTATTTATGTTATTTATGTTAACCATCACTCTGCCTGCAGATTGTGGACCTTCTGAAAGAGCTGGATAATATGAAGAGTTTGTATGAGAGCATGGTGTCTGACTTACTACGCTGGATCAAGACCAAGGTGGTGGAGCTCAATGACCGGTCATTCCCCAACTCCCTGCGAGAAATGCAGCACCTGGTGGCTGCCTTCAAGACGTACCGCACTATTGAGAAGCCTCCGAAGTACCAGGAACGGGGGACCATCGAGGCTCACCTCTTCAACTTGAGAACCAAGCTGAGGGCAAACAACCAGTGGGACTATATTCCTCCGGAAGGCAAGACCATGGGGGATATTGAAAGGAACTGGACCTTGCTAGAGCGAGCAGAATACCAGCGAGAGCAGGATCTCCAGAGTGCGCTGATAAGGCTGGAACAGCTGGAACAGTTGGCCCAGAAGTTTGGCCGCAAGGCTACGCTGAGGGAGAGCTACCTGGAGGACACTCTTCAACTGATCCAACAACAAGACTTGGGAGGGCTGCAAAGACTGGAGGAGGCTGAGACAGCGGCTCGCAGACTGGAGGCCCTGGGAACAGATGTTTTGGCTCGTGAACCACGTTTCCGCGCTTTAAGTGAAATGGCTGCTGTCATTGAGAGAGAGAACTACCACAGCAAGGCACAAGTGATTCGCAGGTGAGGGGGCAGTCATCTGGCACTGTAAAATAACATTTGCTTGATGCAGTTTGTTTTTGGTTGCAATGTTTTTACCATTTGGTCTATTTCTTATTTGTGGACTAAAATTTTTAGCATAACATACATGGCTAAACTTGAGTCATCAGAGAAACATTTGTAAATCCTTTAGGAATGTGAGAGATCGAAACTGATTTTACATTATTCAAAGTAAAAAATTATTTAAAGGTATGGAAGCATTTAATAGAAATAATCTTGCTTATTATCTTATTAATGTTTCTTATTGATGTTTTTTCTTATTAATTACTGTATTGTGTGTTGCAGGCAGGTGGATATCATGAACCATTGGAAAACTTTGCAGCAGCTTCTGCAGCAGCAGAAAGAATACGTTAAAGATGCTGTGAATACATTTGCTGTCCTCAGAGACATTGAGATAATATCTCTGGAGCTCAGGGAATTACAGGTGAACATTACATATGTATTCTTCTTACAACAAACAGACATGATCACTGAGCCTTATGAATTTTGAAAACTGCTTTCATTCCTGCTTTGCAGACCCAGGCAGATTCCTCAGACACAGGAAACCAGCTGCCAGAGGTGGTGGCCCTTCTGCAAAAGCAGGACTTGCTAGACACTCAGATCATCTCACTTGGAGAAACCCTGAATGCCATAAGCAGCAGTGCCTTAAAGGTTCAACACAAAGGTGTCACAAAAGTCCAGAGGGAAATTAAAGATCTTAATGGCCAGTACAACTCCCTACTGGGTGTCAGCAAGAACAGGTAATCTCCTTTAACCCATTTGATTTTACTAGAAGCAATTTTATTTGTGGACATTTTTTAAGACTGATTCTAAACTGAGGACAATGTTTTTAACTTAGACACCTGTTTAGATATACAAAAACTATTCTGCAAAATAAATTAATTGCAGACAGGATTGTTTTAGATTTTTTTAAAGCAACTATGGACATTTACTGTACAGTGATAACTTTGTCTGTTTTTGTCAAAAAAGGAGAAAAGCTCTTGAGGGGCAGCTGAAGGTCTTTGAGTTTTTCCATGATTGTGAAGAAGTAGAAGCATGGATATATGAGAAATGGGTCCTCTTACAGGCTGCATCTCTGGGGAGAGACCTCAGTCAAATTCAGCAGGCCATTCAGAACCACAAGGTATGTGGCCATCACATTCAATAATAAATTACAAATTATAGAATTGAAGAAACACATTACTCTTCACATTTCTATATCTGTCTATCAGTAACTACATATATCTTATTAATACTTAATGCTGTGTTTAGCACCTCTATGACAGAGAACAGCCTATCATTGCTTGACCTCAATATGACTGTATCAGAGCTACTAAGAAAAGTAAAAAATGGCTATGTATTTTGCAGGCTTTAGAAGCTGAGATTCAATCACAGGAATCTCTGTGCTCGAGGGTTTTATCCAGAGGCCAAGAGCTGTGCAGGGGAGACACCCCAATGAGAGAGACATCCAAAAGTGGATTCGGACTCTTCAGAAACAATGGCAGCAACTTCAGAGAACAAGTCACCATCCGAAAGAACAGGTTACATGCAGCCAATGTCATCAAGCAGGTAGAAACCAAACTTGGCTTTGCATTGGCTCCTTCTGAATGGAAAGTGATAAATTATGAATTTTTATTATTATAAAAATGTGTTCTAAACACCAATCTTCCATTCTCTCAGTATTTTGCAGACGTTACCGAAGCCAGATCATGGCTTGATGACCGTAAACCACTTCTCATTGACGAGGATTATGGAAAGGATGAGGCCAGCAGTACTGCTCTGCTTCAGCGTCACCAAAGACTGGAGAAAGAAATGGAAGCATATGCCTCAGAAGTGAAAAAGCTGGGTGAGCAAGCCAAGAGTGCTGCCCAACTTGCTCCTCTTACTGTGAGTCACGACCAAAACAGCCTATTATGTACAAAAGAAACTTGATTTACAGTAGATTTAAAACACTTACTCTGTCTGAAATAATCCAAGGTAATGGTGAAGAAATATTATAACTATGCAATAAATATAAATCATTGCCAATATAAACCAAAAAATGGCTGTATAAATTTATTGATACTGTTTCAATGGCACTGACACATTTTTATTTAATTTAAGACTGACACCCAGCAGAGCAGAATGGTTCAATACAGTGATTCATCAGATGGCGAAGATGAAAAGGAGAAAAAATCTGACAAACGTGTCCCCAGCAAGGCTTTACCACAAGAACAAGCAGTGATTAGGTTCAGATACAGAGGTACACAGGATCCTCTAGAGCTAAAATCTGATAAATGCCTCTGGTCTGGTTTGTGTGTACCATAAACCAGTTCCTCTTTCGAGCTCACCCTTATAATTTTTCCAGGTCCTAAATTAACCTGGGACAGAGGAGAAATATTGACAATTGTCAGCAGGGAAAAGACAGATATGCTTCTTCGAGACAGCAGAGGAAATGAACAGCTAGTATCTTCCACATACATAAGGGAGATGCCACCTTCTGTAAGACACTCAATAAATTTCAATTCAGTTTGAATTTCAATTGCGTCTACTAAACAGGTTTTGCTTGTATTTTGATGCAATCAAATGAAGGAAGCACTACCCTGAGCCTCACGAATGGACTTCCTGAGAGTCCAAAAAAGGAAAGTGAGCCGCCCCGCGCACTTCGTTCGATGTCGCCGTGGGACATCTGAATATCTGCCTCATCATTGCCTGATACACATTTCCAAAAAGACACAATAGAGAGCACACAAAATAGTCTGGAAAAGGATTTCAACAGCCTTTATAATTTAGCACTGGTGAATATTAAAGCTTTTACCAAGCATCGTTCTAGAGAACTTTATTCTTTACAATTTTTGATCATTTTAAACATTTTCTCCCACCAGTCCAAAAATAAGATCCTGGATGACACTGCACAACTACATAGGTTCTATAATGCCTGTGAGGAGTTTGAGTCCTGGATGGGAGAACAAGGAGAACGTCCTCAACACGTTCAGCTCCAACTCCAACAACTTAGAGGTTGTACAAGCCAAATATGAGGTTAGTTTTCCAGGAAAACACACAGTGAGCAGAAGAACACAACATGAATCCTTCAAAGAAGGAGAGATGTACCTGTGTTCTTTGGATAACATGCTGGTATTTTGATTTAAAACATTCACTTTTCTTTTCTCAATTCCACACGCAGAATTTTCTTACTGAACTAGCCAGTGGTAGAAAGCAGCTTGATGACATTACCAAGCTTGGAGAGGAGCTTGTGAAAAAACAGCACAGTAAAGAAAAAGAGATTCAACTCAGACTTGGAAACGTAACCCGCAGGTATGTGGGCAAAATCAGCATTGTGCAGCTGTACCGTCCCACCATACCATTGTGTTGTTTAACTAAGTGTTTCTTTGTATGACCAGGTGGGAACACATTCAGAAACTCAAGGATGAGATGGCTCACGAGCTGCTTAGTTCTGCTGATGTGAAGTCCTTCCTGCAGACCTGCCAGGATGTCAAGGCTCAGCTCCAGGACAGGCTATTGCAGCTTGACACACCTGATGTCGGGAGCTCACCATCAGCCCTGCAGGCTGAGGAACACAGACAAGCCCAGGCTGAGAGAGACATAGAAGCCCTGGAAAGGAAAATAGAGTACCTTAAAAGTGTGGCCAAGATGTGGGTTTGCTACAAATTTATTTCTGTACCACATATTTTTGGTGATAAATTTAATTAACATTTCTTATTTCTAACCTTGGCACAGCTTGTAAACATCAAAGATAACTCATAGGAGAATGTTAAATATAGTAATGAACCTAAATCATTTGTCATTCATTTGCCTGTTAACTGTATGATCCATTGCTATGCTACAGGAAACAGGATTGCAGTCCTGCAGAAAGTGCCGCTATTATGGAAGAAGTACGTGCTCTAGAAGAGCTGCTGCGGCAGTTGAAGGCCCAAGCCATTCAGGAGAAAACGGATGCTTGAGGAAGCCCAACGCTTCCAACTCTTTCAAAAGAGACCCGAGACCTATTGTTGTGGGCCGAGGCAATACAGGAGCACCTTCTGGAAGAGGAGACCGCATCTGATGTAGCTTCAGCTCAAGCCCTGCTGAAGGATCACCATGATCTAAAACAAGAGATTGAACTGCAGAGAGCAAGGTTGGTTGTGTTTGATTTTTATTTTGCAATTCCTACTCAGTGCCTATGCTTGACAGTACAATTATTGTAGATTAAAAGATATGGAGAAGTTGGGTCAATCTCTGGATTTGGCATCTGGAGATAAAGATGTTCAGCAGACACTCACAAAGTTGGATCACGAGTGGAGCCAGCTGGACAAACTGTGGTCTAGTCGCCACAGAAGGCTTGAGGAAGGACTGGAGTTTCAAAAGCTGAACATGGAAGCAGATCGCATAGAGTTCGACCATTTCTGGCCATGAGGCCAGACTGAAAGTCAGAGACTTGGGGGTAATTGAAAGATATTACATTTAATTTATTTTAAGAGCTACGAAGAGTTACGAATTTGTAAAGATTTAATGCATAATTTCTGCACAGGACTCTGTTGACAGCATTCACAGTTTACTGGGCCGACAAGAAGAGCTTGAGGCTTTGCTTGAGGCTTTAGAGCGATCCATCAACCTCTTTCAAGACAAGAGCAATGAGCTAACCAGTAAGCGTAACTTTGCTGCCAAAGAGTAAGTACAGCCTATTTCTCCTTTTTGCATATTGTAATTAATTGTATTAATGAATAAGCTTGTTTCTTAGTGCTATTATCTTGTTAAGACTGGCATATCCCTCCTTTCCAGAATTCAACAGCGATCAAAGGTCATTCAAGATCGATATAAGAGCCTGAAAGAAAGTTGTAAATTAAGGAGGCTTGATTTACTTGCTTCAAAAAAATACCAGGTAGTCCTTCAGATTATGTTTTGGAATGTGACAATTCATAAATAATAAAAGTTCAAATGTGTTAGTAGCTGTCAGACAATAAAACTACAGTGCTTTAAAATGCTTTCCCTTGCATAGGAATTTTTAAGAGATGCAGAGGAGATGCTGCTTTGGATGGAGGAGAAGTTTGAGATCGCTGAGGATGAATCATACAGAGACCCAACCAACATCCTTCGCAAGCTCAAAAAACACGAGGCAGCAGAAAAAGAGATGAAGGCCAATCAAGTCCGCATAGACAGACTGACTGAGGTACAGTGCCACATCAGAAGTACTGGTTACTATTCTTCAAGCAACCTTGTATTTTGCCATGATTTTGTCCATTTTGATGATTGGATTTTATTTGGTCAGACTGGAGAGGAGATGCTGGCAGAGGATCACTATAACAGACAGAGTATCCAGAGAAAGACTCAAGAGGTACGAGCAAAAGGTGGACTGAACTCCAGAGGAAGATGGCTGAAAGAGGGGACAAACTACGACAGGCTGGCCAGCAGGAACAACTCATGGAGCTCCTTCAGGTACTTGTTCTCAAGCTCTGTTCTACTTTTGACTACTACAGGACAGCATTGAAATAATTCATCCTTAAAATGTATAAGCAGAACAAATTTATGTTTCTGCGTCATTCTTAAAACTTATGTAAATAGGCTTTATGTTAGAGCGTCACGTGACCAAACCGGAAAACGGGTTTAATCGCATCCGCTTGTCAGAGAAAGTGTCAATAGCCATAAGAACTGACTACGATATCTATGGATTTTTATGGTAATCAGCTAACCTACCTAGTTCACTTTGTTATTGGCGTTTTATTCCATTTAAATATCTAAACGTTACTGTAGAGAAGAAAAAATAAAAAACGTTTAAATATCAATCTGCACATGTGAGGGACATTGGTTATGATAATCTTTGCTCGCTCCTTTTAAGTTATCTTGAGTAAAACCGCAAAAAAATCATGAAGCACATTCAAAAGACCAGAACCGGAAGCGATGACACCTGTTTTACAGAATGTGGAAGTAGGTTGTGCATAAAGCCTATTGGGTCATTAAATGAAATGGGTTGAACTATTTACGCATTTTTTTACATTTATTCATTTAGCTGACGCTTTTATCCAAAGCGACTTACAATTGCTATTTATGTCAGAGGTCGCACGCCTCTGGAGCAACTAGGGGTTAAGTGTCTTGCTCAGGGACACATTGGTGTCTTGCAGTGGATTCGAACCCGGGTCTCTCACCCCAAAGTCATGTGTCTTATCCACTGCGCCATCACCACCCCCTTTTAAGATGTTTTGCTTTTTTTTTAGGATGCAAAATTGAAGATTGAGACAATTGAGAGAATGTTACAGAATGCCATCAGGGGCCATGACCTTCGCTCAAGCAGACAGCTCCTGAAGGAGCACAAGCAGCTGGAAGAGGAAGCTCAAGAACTTGCAGAAAAAATCAACTCCATTGTCACCCGTGCCAAACACCTGGCCACCAACCATTTTGACTCCCAGCGCATTCTCAGAGAGACTGACACTTACCTGAAACTGTTAGTACTCATTTTTTCCTCTTCATAGTTAAAACTTACCTTGTTTCAATGAAACAATAGCTGATAAATTGATTAAAGTATTAATTATTTAATCACAGGGTCAATTAATATGAAACTGTAAGGAGTTGATTTCTCTGCATGTTTTAAGAAGCCTTCACCTCTGTTTTATTTGCCAGATTTAAGTCTTTACAGAAACCTTTGGATCATCGCGAAGCCAGTTGGAGGCAGATGTGGCTCTATATAGTTTTTACCATGATGTTGACCTAGAGCTAAACTGGATATCAGAGCATCACCCTGTAGCTGATATGACAAATTATGAAAGATCTTTGGCTGGGGCAGTTAGCCTGCTTCAGAAACACAAGGTACAGTATGATTAGATATTAGTGCATAAATACTGCTAGGGATGAAATTACCTATTCAAAAATAGATTCCCAAGACGGGTGTGATTTCGAAGCTTTTGTATTGCTATGTATAGTTGAATTTATTAACTTAAAGAAAGGATTGTACATTTATTTGTGAAGTTTCAGAGTGAAACTGTATTTATAATAACTGTTAAATCTTTCAAAACCCCTCCAGGACCTGCAGGCAGAGGTGAATGCCCACAGCCAGTACCTGCAACGAATCCTGGACAGAGGTCGAGCCATGGCCCGGTCCAATCAGTGGAATGGTCAGGAGGTGCAACAGAGATGTGAGCAATTGATTGCAGAGTGGGAGGAGTTAGAGAAGTCATGTGAGAAACGGTCCAGTGAACTTAACAAGGCCGTTACACGGGAGCAGGTAAAGTGTAGGAGTGTTTGCCATTTTTGTTCCAGTAATTATTTGAGTCATCAGTGTTAACGATTTTTTTTTCTTCTGATGGACAGCTTTTGCTTGACTGCAATGAGCTGGAAACACTTCTTTCAGAAACATCAGCTTTGGTCAGTACTGATTATGGCAAGACTGAGTTAGCTACCCAGAGTCTAATAAAGCAGCACGAGGTAAGTCATCTTTGGCTTGTAATAATGCAATGGCTTAAGATTTTAACATTTTAACACATTCTAGTTTGTTTTTTCCAGGGAGTGGAGGGGCAGATTGAGGTACTTGCTGCTCAGGTAGATGAACTCAAGTCCAACGTTAAGCAGGCTGTACTTATGTGGGGTTTAGAGGAGTTGAATAAGCCCTTCAACCACATTAAGTCTAAGCTAAGTGAGGTTCAGCACTCAGCGACAGTCAGGTAAAATATAAAACAGGACAACTAACAAATGTTCACACCATCATGTTTCTTTAGCATGTTAAAACAAACATGTCTCATTACAGAGAACAGAGGCTTAGAGAGACCCTAAACCTACATGAATTTAAACGCGAGTCTGCTGAATTGGAGGAATGGATCGGTCAGCAGACACAGATTGCTGCTTCTAAAGACTTTGGGAGTGATTATGAAAACGCACTGGTGAGACTAGCTATCTTTTTCAGATCACCTGTCCAAAGATTTGTCACTGTCCTGCATATTTACCTTCAAACTACTCTGCACTGTAGTTTAATTGGTTGGGGTCCAATGACTTTGTCAGGTTTAATTAAGATGTAACATATGTTCTGAATTTTATATTATTACTATGGTATTTCATTATTTAAAACAAAATAACAAAAGTTGTTTTTAGGGCTGTCAAACGATTAATCGCGATTAATCGCGATTAATCGCATCCAAAATAAAAGTTTGTGTTTACAAAATATATGTGGGTGCACTGTGTATATTTATTTTATATATATAAATACACACACATGCTTGTATATATTTAAGAAAAAAAATATTATTTATATTTATATATAAAATTTGTATATATAATATAAATTATATATAAATCTATATACAGTATGTACATGAAAATATTTCTGAAATATAAACAAGCATGTGTATGTATTTATATATCTAAAATAATTATACGCAGTGCACTCACATATATTATGTAAACACAAACTTTTATTTTGGAATGTGATTAATCGTGATTAATCATTTGACAGCCCTAGTTGTTTTATTTAATATTAATGAAATATAGTAGGTATAGAAAGACAGATAATATTTTAATAACAATATAAACAGCGACAGTATAAAAGCCAATTATTTAATTATTTACAATATCACACATTATTTTCTCATTATTTTATTTATTTAATCTTATTATAATTTATTATTTTCACACTTATTATTGTAACCCCCAGTAATTATCATATTTTAAGGGACATTGAGATCATTATGTAAAACCTTATTTTCCTTTTTCATAGTTCTTAAAATTGTTAATTTCAATATAATTCATAAATTGAATCCTGTATCTTCAAGATTAAATAAACTGTTATGCATGTTGTCTGTGATCAGGATCTGTCTAAGCCCCTCTTGTTTCATGATAGCAACTGCGTGGGAGATTTGAGGTATTCTTAAAGCAGCTGGAGGTGGGACTGGAGAGGATGCACACCTGTGAAGAGTTGGCTGACAAACTCATCAAAACTAATCACCCTGAGAGCCGCTTCATCCGAGAAACACAGAATCTACTCAGGTAATGGCATGTGATAAGGAAAATTTCATATAAACAAAATATTATAAACTAACAAATACAATAATTTCACATTTGTGACAAATAAATTCATTTTGTTTGTAATATGTCAGACCTGTGTATATACTTACATATTTTTACAGTCTATAGAGACCATTTACAGTTCATACTTACATGAAGTCTATTGTATGAATGACAGAGAATCATGGGAAGAGCTGCAGAACTTATCCAAAGATCGTAAAGAAAAAACTACGTAAATCTGAGGAATGTCACAAATTCTACAAGGACCTGACTGATGCGCTAGGACAGATAAAGGTATCGGTCCAGCTGTGCAATATAGTCATGCTGTTGAATAATATGATAAACATAACTGCCCTTGTGGTTACATGTCACTTATCTTGCTACTAGGAGAGAAACAAAAGCATTCCTGATGACATAGCCAAAGATCTGAAGGGGGTGCAGTCACAGCTACGGAAACATGAAGCTCTTGTACATGAGCTGGCTGGAACAGAGCAACAGGTACACAGAGAGGGCATTCATTACAGGTGTGCTCAGTAATTGCACTGGTAAAAGGGCTATCATTCTTGGAGTAACATTATACTGACACCTAGTGGGTTGCATGGATGCTTTTGTGCAAAGTGAAAAACGAGTGCAATCGTTAAGTTGTTTATTGCTGCAAAAACTATATATACAGTACTGGGCAGAAGTCTTTGGCACACTAGTATTTTCGCCTCAAAGAAATGGTTTTAAGCCAGTTATTTATATATTTTGTTGTAGTGTCTCAGTAGGAAATATCAGTTTACATTTCCAGACATTAATTGTAATAATCCAGTGAAATTTTTGAATGCACAAGGATTCTGACAACAGCCAATGCTCCAGCACGGAGGTTCAGATCTCACCATCATCGAGTGCATCTGAAATTATATGAAGAAACAGAAAAAACAGACTAAGACCAGAAGAACTGCGGCAACGTTTCCAAAGACGCTTGAAAAAACCTGCAAAACTAAAAACTACGTGCAATACCTGGACAAAAGCTGTTTTAAACGTAAACGGTACTAAACACCTATTGATTTGATTTAGTTAACTGTTAAAAGTTAATAACAGTTAATAATAGTTAACTAATAAAAGTGAATTTGGGTTTTTTTGCCTCTTCCTGCACATCATTAAGTTGATAATATTTATCTTATTTTTTTGTTTATATATTTTGTAATGTTATTATTATTATTGTCCTTTTTTGTTGTTCTAATTCTAAGATGCAAATAAATTAAAAGAAAGAAAAAAAAGAAAGAAAATTGATAATTAAAATCTATTTATGATTATGATATTATTTTTGAAAACATTCTCATTTACTGCATTTTTACACAAGTGCCTTAAACTTTGCAGGCAGGCAGGCAGGTACTACCTTGAGACGTTGCCGCAGTTCTTCTGGTCTTAGTCTCTGTTTTTTCTGTTTCTTCATATAATTTCAGATGCACTCGATGATGGTGAGAGCCGACCTCAGTGTGGAGCATTGGCTGTTGTCAGAATCCTTGTACATTCAAAAATTTCACTGGATTATTACAATTAATGGCACAAGTAATGTCTGGAAATGTAAACTGATATTTCCTACTGAGACACCACAACAAAATATATAAATAACTGGTTAAAACCATTTCTTTGATGTGAAAATACTAGTGTGCCTGAGACTTCTGCACAGTACTGTGTATATATATATTATATGAACTGTATCAGTCTATTATGGAGTGTTTGAAAAACTTTAACGTTATAAGGTATGGATAATAAGAGATGACTCGGTTGTTTCTCTGTCTATTTGAACTCATCTTACTCAGATATCTGCTATTAAATTATGGATTTTTATTTATTTTGCTCGTTCTAGTTGTGTCTCAGATTTTGTGATTTTTCTACAGCTTCAGGATCTGTTGGATGGAACTGACACGCATTCTGGACATGTGCTCTCCTGAGCTGAGGGTGGGGTTGCAGGAGCGGCAGCAGGAGGTGGTGGAGAGCTGGGAAGTTCTCCGTATGCACATGGAGCAGAGGGAGGTGGAGCTGCAGTCAGCGAAGGACCGCTACATGTTCCTCAACACGGTAGTTCACTCAGTTCATAGTACATTTTTAAACAAGATTCCAAAAACCAAATTGGTTGAAAACTAATTCATAACCATTGTATATTGCCTTGTCTTCCAGGCACAGGATTACTCCCTTTGGTGCTCCCAGGTGCTGAGTGGGATGAAGGCAGAGGAGTCCATCCGAGACGTTGCTACCTGTGATCTGCAGTTGTTCCAGCACCAGCAGCTGTGGGCTGAGATTGTGGCACATGAGGAGAGCGTATGCACAGGCAATATCCATGGGCCAGGACCAACTGGAGCATGACATGCCTAATGCAAGAGAAGTGAGAAACTTGTCTGGTTTATACTACAACATTGCAAACTGTAATATTATTTATCAAATTGATAAGAAGAGGCGTAAATATAAGCGCTGAATACATGCTAAATATATGTTTAAACACCGTGTGGCAATCAGATCCAGGAGAAACTGAAAGCTCTTCAAGAAGAGAAAGAGACACTTTCTGATAACTGGCAGTCCAAGCAGAAATGGCTGGAGAACACATATCTGGAGCAGGTGTTTTATAGAGACACCGAATACATGGAAAAAATCTCTAACTCTCAAGAGGTTAGTGCTCCTGTAAACTAGCAGGAATTACTTTCATTTACATTTGAACGTAAAATCTGGTTTGGTGACCTGAATAAATATCTATATAGTATTAGATAGTTCACAAATTTAGAGTCAAGTTTTTAAGTTAGACATTCATATTGTTAAAGCTATCAACATCTGTTTACTTGCAGATCCAGTTGAAGAACAGTGCTTTGGGAATGACAGTGGACGATGTAGAAACTTTGATTAAACGCCATGAAGCCTTTGAAAAACTTCTTAATTCTCAGGAAGACAAGGTGGGTTGGTCTTCTTCAGCCTATAGTATGGTATGAAGCATTTAACAGATTTTCAGGATAAGTATAGATAACAGAAAATCTTATGTTGTGTAGATGGTGGCTCTTCAGGAGTCAGCGGAGCGCTTAAGGGCAGAAGGGTTGAATGGAGAAAAAAGCAGCAACATTAGGAACAAACTGAAAGCTCTCCAGGAGAGGAGAGGCGCATCAAAGATCTGTCTGAAAAACGCAGAGAAGGATCTTGAGAATCTGAAAACTTCTCTGTATTTTTAACCGAGATGTGTCAGAGGTACTTCTCATTTCTAGTTGACTGTAAACATATAGAAACAAACAATTTTAATTGGTTGGTTTGTGAGATTTATTTGTATTTTAGGCAGAGGAATGGATCACAGACCGTATGAATAAGATACAAGAAGACTCCAAAATGGACATGAGCAACCTTCAGACTAAAATGAAGATACTGCAGAAGCATCAGGTGTTTGAAGCAGAGATTCTGGCCCATGGAAATATCATTGAATCTGTCCAGCAGGTGAGTCACTGTACTAAAGTCACAAGGTGGTTCAGTAGTCAGTAAGAGATAATCCTATATTTATTTCTTCCTCTTTTGGTCTTCATAAATATATTTAACATAGTTTGTCACGTACTATGTTTAAAACTAGACTAAAGACGCATTTATTTAGCCTGGCATTCATATCATTTTTCTGGTAACACTTTACGGTAAGGGTACATGAATTATCATGAATTCATGTATAAATTCATGCATGAATTATGCATTAATTCATGCATTAATATCTCATGAATCATCAGGAACCAACATGAGTTCAAAGTTTTTCATTCATGACTTCATGGATGAACAACACCTTAATTAAAACATTAACTAATATGAGTACATCATCATGAATTATGATTTATTACGCATGATCATGATGTTTTCTTTGTTCATAAGTTATGCCACCTTTAAGAGCACATTGTTCATCAGTGTTTCAAAGGACCTAGTCACCACTTTAGTTGAGGGGCCACACACATGATGAAGTCATTGATAGATAATGCTTAGTTAATGATGACTTCTGTATTTGATTAAAAGAATTTGTGTGCTATGAGCTGTGATTGGTCTATTTTGGGGTCTGTTCAATACAGTAGTCATCATTAACTAATCATTAATCTATTAATGACTTCATCATGTGTGTGGCCCCTCAACTAAAGTGGTGACTAGGTCTTTTAAAACACTGATGAACAATGTGCTCTTAAAGGTGGCATAACTTTGAACAAAGAAAACATCATGATCATGCGTAATAAATCATAATTCATCATGATGTACTCATATTAGTTAATGTTTTAATTAAGGTGTTGTTCATTCATGAAGTCATGAATGAAAAATGTTGAACTTATGTTGGTTCCTGATGATTCATGAGATATTAATGCATGAATTGATGCATAATTCATGCATGAATTTATACATGAATTCATGATAATTCATGTACCCTTACCGTAAAGTGTTAACAATTTTTTTATCTTACAGTTACTGTAAATTTGGCCACTAGTTCATAAACAGCCAGATGAGAACTGGCCCCTGACTGAGACCTGGGTTCTCCCAAGGTTTTTTTTTTCTCCATTGGGTCATCTGATGGAGTTTTACAGACACCATTCGGGTCACTTGATGGAGTTTTCGGTTCCTTGCCACTGTTGTCTTTGGCTTGCTCAGTTGGGGATATTATTGATCAGCTCTACCAAACTTGATTGTCTTTTTCATGAATAAACAAACACTGTAAAGTTGTCTTGATTGATACTGTGAAGCAGCTTTGATACAATCTGTATTATGAAAAGCGCTATATAAATATATATTTGACTTTTCACAAGGCTGGAAATGAACTGGTGACCATGCGGCACCCAAAATTTGGAGGAGATACGGCAGACCGTTTCTGCGCTGATCTCTCATTGGGAAGCTCTGAAGCAAGCACTCGCAGTCCGTGGGAAAGTTCTTGAGGATAACCGTGATTTTCTTGAGTTCCTGCAAAAAGTGGAGCAAGTTGAAGTTTGGATTAGGCAAAAGGTGGATTAATGAGGCCATTCCATTACAATTTGCTGAAAACAAGCCTTGATTAACAGAATTGGTATTACCAGTCAATGTTTGGTTTCACTGACCTCAGTTTCTTTGCTGTATAGGAGGTGATGATAAATATTGGTGATGTTGGAGAGGATTATGAACATGGTCAGCAACTCCTGAAGAAGCTCAGTGAATTCGGAGGCTCAGGTTCTGGAGTAAGTCTTGTGTTCTGCTTGATTAAGCAAATGTTAACTTAAAAAAAAAACACAATAACTAATCAGTTTACTGAAATTGCATTTGTAATATATAACAGCAGTATGCAGCATATTGGTTCTGGAGTAAGTCTGGAGAAATGTTACTTGAGTCCAGAAACATTCTTTCACTAAGTAGTTTTCATTATTTAGGATGTGACTGTTGATGACGCTCACATCAAGACAATCAACACTCTGGCAGCCCGGCTGAAGCGTAAAAACAGTGATGAGTTGGCGACTGTGGAAAAGCGCTAGGCAGCAGCTCAATGAACGGTACATCCTTCTATATTTCAACTGAGATCCATGTTCAATTAGAAAATACTCTCTGTCCTCTTGTTATATCTTGCATGTTGTTTGTTTTGACTTTCTCGTTGCCTTCCCAAAAGATGGAGTAATTTCCATGGCAACCTGAGCAGCTATAAGAGGAAGCTAGAGGCAGCGGCTAGAAGTCCACGCCTTGAGTCCGAGAGCTGGAGGAAGTCCGGGACAGAGCTGGAGAGAAGGTGAGAGAGAGAGAATAGAGTATAGCATTTGACATATCAAATTGTATGCATTGGAATCTGAACTTTGTGTTGGAACCCAATATTAATACTCCGTAAAATTAAGAATTCCTTTTCAAATCGGCTAGATCCTACAGTAACTGCTTAAATGTCTTTCGTTCTTTCATTTTGATGAAAATATATAAATACAAATACAATATCTTAAATATATTTTATGAAACATTCTTCATTTAATGTATGATTTATTTAATTAATGTTTCATTTCATTTCATTTGGCCACAGATGCTACTGCTCCAGGGTCAGGGCTGTGGAGTGGATGTGGAGAGTGTGGAAAACTTGATTCGCAGGCACGATGAGATGGAGAGGGAGGCCAGAGTCATCCAGGAGAGAGGCTCTGTAAGTTGATTGGACAGCTTTTATACAAAGAACACATTCATCCATATTAATCGGTGCACTGTGGGTAGCACGCCCTATACAATATCTATTGTGTGTGTGCTAGATTTGTGGTTAAAGGCTTTATAAAAATCTCTCAGCACCTTCCAATAAAGTAACTGCTGTAAGTAGAAAAGCCTTTAAATGAACCCTTCATGGTGCATTATATGCTGTAGTGTAAATCACTAAAGCTTGTCTGCTTACAAGAAGGGTTACAAAGAACACAATTGGTCTAATTTGTAAAACCAGGCCCTGGAGAAGGACTCTAAAGATCGTTTGAGGAGACACTGCGATCTGTCTGACAAACTTAGAAAGAAGCAGGAAGAGGTCAACATTGCTTTAGTGAAGCTGGACAAGGAAATCAAACGAAGGTATGCTGCCATTAGTTGTTTTATTCTTAATTTAGAATGATAATAATAATGTGATATGGTAAAAATTAGTACGACAATATACATAAAATGAAAAAGAATATAATTTTGTTGTGTCAGGAAGGAACGGTTGCAGGAGTCTCATCAGCTGCAACTATTCAAAGCTAACCAGCGCCTTCTGTTGGACTGGACCCTGAAGCAAAGCGATGAGATGGCAAAGAACGGCCTGCCAAAGAATAAGACTGAAGCTGAGAGTTTCATACTAGAGCACCAAAACTGGAAGGTAATTTAAAAAAACTGCAGATTATTTTTGTTTTGTGTGTTCTTATCTTTTTCTGTCAAGAAATACAAAGCTAAAACAAATACATTTACATTTTTGATCCAAAGCAACTTAAAAATTGGGAACGTCACAAGTGATTTGTCATTGTACTACATACTGTTAGATGATAGCAGACTTGTGTTATACTGTTTTAACATTTAATGATTGCAGGCTGAGATTGATGCCCGAAGTGAGCGTATAGATTCAGTTAGGAATTTCGGACAGAATCTCGTGAAATCTGGACACAGTGATTCAGCCGAGATTAAAGAAGCGCTAAGCAAGCTGGAAGATGCCAAAGCAAAACTGTCTCAAGCTTGGGAGGACAGAAAGAACACTCTGGATCAAGCACTGAACCTCCAGGTGACTTAACAAAGCAGCAGGTCGTTTGCTTTTGTTTATTCTAGAGTATTTGGGAGGTATTGTATGGAGCATAATGAGATATTGATTGGTTGCAGATATTCCTTGCCTATGCTGTCCAGACTGAGAGCTGGATGAGTAACAGGGAGGCTTTCTTGATCAATGAAAATCTTGGGGTAAGAGCTTCAATTCTTGGAACCCTGTAAAAAGGCAGAGTAACATTTCACCTTATTAGAAAACAAAATGTCCTTGGGTGTTTTATTCTCTGTAACTTTGAAATTGGATGCTGAAAGATGTGTCACACTGTCATTGCAGGGTTCTCTCTCAGAGGTGGAGGCTCTTCAGAGGAAGCATGCTCTGTTTTGAGAACTCTCTAGAAGCTCAGATGGAGCAGGTGGCAGAGGTGGACAGATTTGCTCAACAGCTCATACAGGCACAGCACTATGACTCTGACAACATCAAGAAGAAGGCCAAAGCTATTGTGCTCAGGTATGCAGTAGTAAGCAAACAAAACTTACTTCCCTTGTAAAAAAGAATTACACTCCAGCACACTTTTAAAAAGAGTACTTATCAGAGAAATAATATTTAAAAGTGTATACTTAAAGGGTTATTTCACCCAAAAATGAAAATTATCCCATATTTACTCACCTTGTATCCATCCTATGTGTAAATGAATTTAAGCCAAACACAATCTGAGTTAAATTAAAAAATATCCTGGCTCTTCCAAGCTTTATAATGGGAGTGAATGGTACCAGAGATTTTGAAGCCAAAAAAGCAGTTTCACCCATCATAAAAGTAATCCATCTGGCTTCAGGGGTCAATAAAGGCCTTCTGAAGCAAAGAAATGCATTTTTGTGAGAAAAATATCCATATATATATCTCTATAAGCTATAATCGCTGGTCTAGTTTCGGCACCGACCTGACTCATGACGGCTTGACGAACACTGAAACGCAGAGGATAGAGCAAAACAAAACACCGGTCACAAATGAATAATTTTAAAGAGAAATGTTGGAGGATTTCGATTTAAGAGAAGAGGAGCTTGATTTTGTTGTCCAGCAATATTACAAAGTGACCATTTATTTTTTTAATATTATATTATTTGCAAGTACAACTATACTTTTAAGATTTGAAGAACACTACAAGTGCACATTCAATACATTTAAGTGCACTTTTTCCACAAACAAAGGTTTGAAGATCAGAAACATTATGACGTACTGTTTCGTAAAATTCCTTTCTTGAAGGAAGGACAGAGTACTGGAAATGAGCAATGCCAGACGAAAAGCTTTGGAAGAGTCTCTACAGTTGCAGAAATTCATGGAAGGAAGCTATGAGGTGCGTGAAGAAAAAAAAACTCTGGGTAACACTTTATTTTGATAGTCCACTTAGACATTCTACTAACTATAAGTAACTTTTCAACTACATGTCAACTAACTGTCATTAGAGTATTAGTAGACTGTCAGCTTAATATCTGCTAACACTTAATTTTGTTGGTCCCCCAACAGACATTCAACTGACTATAAGTAACTTGGCGACTACAAGTAAACTTATTCTCCTAACCCAAAGTCTGACACCTAACCATAACCTAACAGTCTACTGACATTCTACTATAATATACTAATACTCTAACGAGAGTTACTTGAAATGTAGTTGAAAAGTTACTTATAATTAGAAGAACGTCTAAAGTGACTATCGAAATAAAGTGTAACCAAACTCTGATCTAGTCTGATTTATTTTACACATCAGTATCTTTTTTACGAAGTTAAATTCTCATTTGTAAAGGTTTCCTCATGGTTGAATGAGAAGAACTCTGTGGCTGTTGATGAGAGCTGGAGAGATCCTATCAACCTGCAGGCTAAGCTACTAAAACACCAGAGCTTTGAGGCAGAGATACTGGCTAACCGCAACAGAGTGCAGAACCTCATAAAAGTATGACTCTTAAAGAACGTCTAAATTTCTCTTAATCATTATAAATTTGTATGAAATTCAGACTTTCAAACGGCATCAGCAGCATTTAGCCTAAAACAAAAAATGTTTCTTCAGGAGGGAGATAACATGCTAGCATCCAGTCATTTTGCTAAAAGCAAGATAAAACCACGAATAAAGGATGTCGATGACAGCTGGGACCAGCTTTTAAGCAACTGCAAAGAGAAGAAGTCACGTCTACAGCAAGCATATCAGGTACAGCATGCTAAAACTCATGCCATACGTCTGCGTCTACATGACTGATATCCTGTAGAGATGCTGCTCACACATGGTTCTCTGACAATGAATATCATACACCAGCATATCCCCATGACTTTCAGATTTCCTGATGCTGGTCTGAAATATCATCTTGGGTTTGATGTTTTTGTTTACCTTTTCTCTGCTTTTCTCTAGGCGTTGCAGTTTCAGCGCTCTTTGGATGACATTGAGGAGTGGCTTGGATCAGTGGAAGTAGATGTGGCGAATGAAGATTACGGGAGTGACCTTGCCTCAGTTAGTAGGCTGCTTAAGGCCCTGCAGGGCCTGGAAGAAATGGTAGATGCACACATGGAGAAGGTCCAGGGCTGGTGGACATAGCCAAAGACTTCAGCTCTCAAGGCAACTTCCTTGCAGAAAATATCCAGCAGAGGGTTTGGGAGGTGGTCGGCAGGTATGTTTTTTGTTCGGGAAAAACAGCTCATTTTTCTGTGTGTAGTCCAAATGGTTCATGGACCAAATCCTGTGAGGGGCAAAAACTAATAATTGAGAAAGTAGAAGAAATATTGCTTAAGGTTAAACATTTATGTGGCCGCTGTATTCATGAGGTTTGAACATTATAACACACCACATGATTGCTGTGTCATACTACATGTGTAGCATGTGTGGTATAATATTTTATTTATTTTATTATGACAGACAATTACATTCAATCATTTTTTTATCAGATATAATGGCCTGGCTGAGCCGCTACAGACCCGCAGGGAAACTCTGGAGTCATGGCAGCTGTTGTTCCAGTTCTACAGGGACTTAGAGGATGAGCAGCTGTGGATTCAGGACAAGCTGCAGGCCACAGTCACAAAAGACTTGGGCACTTCTCTGCAGAGCATACAAACCATAGTCAAAAAACACCTGGTTAGTCTGATCCAGAACTCTGTAACTAAAATACTGGTGCTTCAAAACTTTGGTGGACTGTAGTCCTGGCTTTTTTGTGCTGCTGCTTTTTTCCCCAGGACTTCTCAGAAAGCGCAAAGAGCCATTTCTGATATGCTAATACCTTCCCATTACAGGTTGTGATGCAGGAAATTGAGAACCGGACACCTCTAATAATGGCTGTACAGGAGGCAGGACAGAACCTGGTGCGAAGGACGACACTTTGCATCACGTGAGATCAGTGAAAGACTTGCCGAGTTAAAGAAGAACTTTGACACACTAAAGAAAGAGTCAACGAATAAAGATCGCCTGCTTCAACAAGCACTAAAAATCCAGACCTTTCTCTCAGAGGTGTGTTACCAGTTCATAAAGTAATGTGATTAATATACATGTCAAATCTGATGTCTAATGTCTCTCCATTATGACAGGTTTCCCAACTGGAGCAGTGGATGGAGGAACAGAGGCCTGTATTAGAGTCTAGGGACTATGGAAAGAGTGAAGAGGCCACTGAAGTTTTCCTCAGGAAACTGGACACAGCTGACCTAGAGTTGGAAAGCCAGCGTGGAAAAGTAGAGGCACTCCTGAAAACCGGCACTGATCTAGAGAAGTCCCAACATCCCAACAGGTGCGGTCATTAGGTCATTTGAGCACTGATTAATTGAACTAATTGCTGATATTTGTAATGGCTTTGCAGTTAGAGATGTCAGCAGAATGTTACTTGACGCTTTTGATACAAGAAGACATGTTGATGATGTTGTTGAAGGACTTTGGAAAGTTTTTAAATTTGGTATCTTATACAGTACTCCCCATTGCTGCATTTTAAGTACAGTAAAAACTGTAATATTGTGAAGTATTACTAAAATGTAAAATAAAAGTTTATTATTTTAACATATAATTTAATCCTGTGATGGGAAAGCTAAATTTTCAGCATTATTACTTCAGTGTTCAGTGTCGCATGTTCCTTCAGAAATAATTTTAATATGCTGATTTGGTGCTGCTGAAAACACTTGTGCTGCTTTACATTTTTTGGAATCTATTGGAAATAATTCAGGACTGTAATAAATAGAAAGATTAAAAAAAAACAGCACTTTAGAAATCCTTTGTAACACAAATCATTTTATTTTATTTGAGAAAAATCGTACTGACCCCAAACTTTTAAATGGTACAAGTTAAAAATCTAAAATAATGACGTTCTGACTTTATAACGTGTCTTTGCAGCCATTTAGTGAGTAAGAGCCTTGAAGATATGCAGGGTGAGTTTGAGACACTACTACAGCTGTCTGCTGAACGTCGCACTGAGTTGGAGAATCAGTACAATCTGTATGTATTTGAGAGAGAATCCAGAGACCTACAGAACTGGCTCCTCTCTGCAAGACCATAGCTGAGTCTGATGATTTTGGACAAGATCTGGAAGGGGTGGAGGTAAGAATGCCTGAAAATTAGTTTTCCAAGAGAGCAAAAACACACTATACAATTTGAAGATTGATATGTAGTCTTTATCGATTGACCTTTTTCTGTTAAATATTGTTTTCTTCTACATAGCACATTGCATTATGATGTTAGTTGTTCTTATAGATCATGTACTATAAATCTACCATGGTTGCTTGTGACAAGTACAATTACTTGAAAGACCTTACAACCTTTGTAACTGTAAGAAATTTGCTTTTATTAGGCACTGCAGAAGAAGTTTGAGGATTTTGCAGAAGAGGTGGACACTCTGGGGCCGAGTAAGCTGAGTACTGTCCAAAAGCTGAAGCAGACAGTGCAGTCATCAGAGGCACAGCAAAAAGAGAGAGATCTAATCAAGCTCTGGGAGGATTTAAACAAGGCTATGAAAGCAAGAGCAGAGGTAATATTAAAAAATAAACAATTGCAATTCTAAGGTTCTGCTCATTGTTAATATTTGACTGATATCAAAGAGTGAGCCTTTTCTTTAGAGTAATAAGCGCATTTTTTGACAGAACCTGCGTTCCGCTCGAGAGGTTCACCAGTTTTACCATGACCTGGATGAGCTTAGGAGCTGGATGAATGAAAAAGAGTTGGCTCTGGACTCTGAGGAGCAGGAGAACGACCTGCTCAGTGTCCAAGCTCTCATTCGACAACATGAAGGCTTAGAGGTACCCAATATTCATACGCAGTTTAATTTAAAAAATTTAAACATTTACCACAGGTGGATTTTTTTGTAAATAGTGCAACCATTTGTTTCATCAGAGAAACCTTGCAGTGATAGAAGACGACGTGTCTCGTCGAAAAGAGGAAGGCAAAGCTCTGGTCCGCAGGTGTCCTCGAGTGAGGGACACTTTGAGCGAGAGGCTGCAGGAAGTGGACGAGATCTGGAGCAGCCTGCTGGAGAAGGCCAAGCAGCGCAGACAAAGACTCCAACAGGGCGAGGCCGTTCAGAGATATCTGACCGAATGGAGAGAACTGATGTATGCAATGTTTTCCTTTTTTTTTGGTTGTCTTTAATGTAATGCTGTTTTACATTGATGTTGTTGATGCTATCTTAGGGGCTGGCTTAAGGAGACATTGTCCTTAGTGACAGGCGAGGGGGTTGGAGGCGAGGTTAAAGACCTGGAGCAGCTGATTAAAAGACACAATGAGTACCGCACACAGATTGACAGGCAGCTGGACAAATCAGAAATGGTTAAAAATGAAGGGAGACATCTGATGGAAGAGGGGAACTTCATGAGTCACGAGGTATGGCACTTACACCTGAAGGCTGGAATACACTACACAACTTTTGCCCAGATTTTTGCCCCAATTTGCAGCAATATTTGATGCTAGTTAGTGAAATTAAGAGCTAGTCTGCAGATATTGGGATGTCGTCAGTGGACAGATTTCTCACACAAAAATCACATAGTGTGCAGTGTTATCATTAACTAAAACTATTAAAAAATTATTTTTATTCATTGAAATAAAGGTGAAATAAAATAATAATAATAATAAATGGAAAGATGGAAATGTTGCCATGGCATCTAACTAAAATATAATGTAAGTGCTAAAATTAAATAGAAATTACTATTACTTTAGTAATTAGTACTATTACTAAATAGAAATATTAAAACTAAACATAAAATTAAAGTAAATAATATTCAAAATATTTATAAATACTGATGGAAACACTTTACAATAAGGTTACATTAGTTAACAACTTTAGTTAACATGAACTAAGAATGCAAAAAATACTTCTACAGCATTTAATAATCTCTTAGTTAACCTTAATTTCAGCATTTACTAATGCATTTACTATACAAAAGTTGTATATTGTTTAACGGTTCTCAGTGCATTAACAAAACATAAACAAACAACTGCATTTTTTCAACTAACAGTAAGATTAATGAATACTGTAACAAATATATTTCTCATAGTTAGTTCATAATGTTAATCATTTTAAAGTCTTATCACTATAATACTAAGTAAAATCTACAAACATAATGCTGATAGTGTGCGATGGGCGCACCATTAAACGATTTTCGAACTCTAATGTTTTATTTTGTTTCTGTCCAATAGTGTGTTATCGTCTAGTCTTTTACTGTGATGTGCCGTTTTTCTTTCAACATTTACAAAGTGGGCCTGGATGGTGCCTAGGTTTTTATAAAGGTTCACATTTAAAATGTAACAGTCTAAATGAAAAGTCTGGGATGCTGTAAAACGTCAATCTAAAGCTTTAAAAAAGTTTGAATGCAACAATTCTCTTCATCTGCAACGTTTAGTTTACAAGAAAACATGATCAACATGTACATTGATCTTGACTTTTGAATCTTTTTATGAATGCATGATGAAACTAACTAAACTAAAAAATTGTATTCTATGTCTTCCAGCTGGAGGATCATCTTGTGCAGCTCCAGGAGCTGGAGGTGCGGGTGCTTGAGGCTTGGGCTGAAAGGAGAGCTCAATATCAGGAAGACCTTGAACTGCAGCAGCTGCAGAGAGAGCTGGAGCAGGCCGAGCACTGGCTCAACACCTACGAGAGCACGCTCAGAGCAGAGGACTATGGGGTGAGGCCGTCCGCAGTTTACCGATTTATGTAATTGTTTTTAGAAATTTGGCGAATTGGGAATTTTTTTTTACATATTTGTAAACAGCATAATACTCCAATTAGCTGGGGGAAAAAACACCTTTATGAAATCTAATTGATATCGAATGGTTGGACAGGACTCTGTATCAGATGTTTTTGGAGTTAATGAAAAAGCAAGAGGATCTGGAAGCCATGATTCAAGCCCAGAGTGAAAGATTTAATGCCCTTCAAGCCAGAAGAACACAGGTAAAATACAGATTACTAATACTAGCTTTTTATTTGTCTCAATATATAATTATAATTCCATTTTTGGTAGATGAAATTCTTCCTGTTAACTTAACACAACTTTCAAATCAAATTCAAATGCAGTTTCATGCCGTTTTAAAGATGCAATCATCCAATTCATTCGACTTCTTGTGCTCTTCTTTGCCCTCCCAGAGAGAAAAGAAGATAAAGGAAATTCAAAGAGGTGGCAGTACAGACAGCAACAGGGACAAACCCATTCATGTAACTTCACTAAAGCGAAGGCCGTCTGCAGCGCCTGCTTTGCCTCCCCGCCCCTCACCTACCAGTCCTGTCCTTAGGCACAGCGGTGGTGAGAGTGATAATTCAACCATACCCTTGCAAGACCCTACAGCCAGGTCCGCCATCCTGCAGAGAACAGCAGTGGTGAAACAGACTCATCTGTGGTGTCACCAGTGGCATCAGGATTCAGGAGCAACAGCAGCAGCGATAGAGATACCAGTACACGTCCCTCGAAAAACCGTCCACTTCTGTTCTGGACAGCCCCAACTCCTGAGACGTTTCTAGTGCTGTTTACAAACCCCATTATTTACACAATGTCCTCAAGACTGGTCAAACCACATCTGAAGATGAGATTGATTCTCTAAGACAGACTGAACCCTCTCTCAGTGTCATTGACAAACCAGTAATCACTCCTAGGCGTCATGAAACCATCAAGCCCTGATAAAGAGATTTGGAGTCCTCCTGCATCAAAACCCCCTGAGCCACCCACCAAAGATACAGAAATGTCCGTCAACCAAAACTCAGAGGAGAGAAACCTTCCCCCTTCCACCCGCTACAAAACCCTCAGTCATCTCCTCCATCTTCCCTTTCAGACCCAGAAGAAGTTCAAGCACCCTCTTCTACTAACGCTTCAATAGTCATCTCAATTGCTGTTACCACTAAGGTAAACACTTTTTTTGTCCTTTTTGTTTTAGTTTCCACTTTTCAGGCTGCAATTTGTGTACTGTGTATTTCTAGATCAGAGCTGGGCGTGCCAAAATGGAGGGAACCTTGGAGATTAAACTGAAGCAAGGCGGATATAAAGTAAGCTTTCTAACCAACACCAATGGTGATATTGATTAAAAGCTCTCTCTGACATCCTTAGCTCCACTTATTTGTCTTATAGTGTGGTTTTGTTTCTGTAAGAGCACTTAATGGTGTAACATTGATCTGTTGGTTTGGATCAGGGCTTGGATCACTGGGAAACGGTCTATGCACTACTGGAAGAGGAGACACTCAATCTGTTTAAAGACCAAGATGCCGCCAGTGAGGTATGGCTCGCACACACACACAACATGGTCACACATATATACTTGGCTAGACACACTAGTGAAAGAGGGATTGTTTAATAATAATTAACTATATATCCAGACAGATAGACAGGGCGATTATTTCTGCAGTTAACCCTATATCAGTAATTTCACCACATAATGCAATAAGATGCAATTAAGAGCCATTATATCAATTTAAGGAGATGTTTCTGTGGTGGACTGATTATTTTCCCTCTTTAATCCATGTCATTTAATACAGAATTGTACACGCTGGCCACCGATCACCTTGGCTGGAGCAGTTTGTAAAAACAATCCTTACTACAGAAGAAAGGAGCATACTTTCAAACTCATGTGAGTGATGATTCATGCCATGAACATCTGCTCACATTTCAGATTAAAAGAAATCTATAATCTGTTTCACTCTCTGGTTTAGGTTGAGTGATGGCAGTCAATATCTGTTTGCCGCCTCATCTCAAGAAGAACAGCAAAAGTGGTTGAAGGAGCTTCAGAATTGCACAAATCCAACCATGTCTTCAGACAATCCTGGGTAAAATCAAATTTAAAAAAAATCTTCTGTGATGGGCAAGTTTTTAATCAAAATTTATTTGGCTATTTTAGGGATTATAAAGACAAAAAAAATCAAGGTGATATCATATTAAAGAAAATGATTTATTAAAAGAATGAAATTCATGAAAATAAAATGCATATTTTATTATTTTACATATTTTAAAATGTAATTTACTCTTGTGATGGTAAAGCTGAATTTTCAGTATCATTGCTCCAGTCTTCAGTGTCGCATGATCCTTCAGAAATCATTCTATTTATGCTGATTTTATGCTCAAAAAACATTATTATTACTTTCAATGTTGAAAACAGTTGTGCACATTTTTTCCAAAATTCTTTGATGAATAGAAAGTTCATCAGCATTATTTAAAATATAATCTTATCTAACATTATAAATGTCTTCACTGTAACTTTTGATACAATGCAACTCATCCTTGATAAATAGAAGTATTGATTTCTTATTTTTTTTCCTCAAAAATAAAATAAAGGGTAGTGTTTAATGTCTCAAAAGTACTATACTTAATACTTTTCATTTTAGATGAATGCTGTTCTTTTGAACTTTCTATTCATCAAAGAATCCTGAATTAAAAATGTAAAAAACTATTTTCAACATTGATGTTTCTTGAGCAGCAAATCATCATATTAGAATGATTTCTGAAGGGTCATGTGACAAAGAAGACTGGAGTAATGATGATGAAAATTCAGCTTTACATACAGTATGTTTTACAGATTTACTTACATATTGATCAATAGGAAGTTCAAAAGAACAGCATTTATCTGAAATGGAAAGTATTAAGTACTAAGTATTAAGTATAGTACTTTTTGTAACATTAAACACTACCCTTTAAAAAGTTTGGGGTCAGTAGGAATTTTTATTTTATTTTTCGGGGAAAAAAAAAAGAAATCAATACTTCTTTTCATCAAGGATGAATTACATTGACCAAAGTTTCAGTAAAGACATTTATAATGTTAGAAAAGAGTCTATTTTAAATAAATGCTGTTC